>QGMK01000330.1:0-28239 GCA_007825345.1 Lachnellula suecica
CAACTCCCCCCTCTTCAACATCAGCCCCACCCCAACCATTGCCCTCTTTCTCAGGCACGTTCCACCTGCTCCAATCTGCCTGCTTCTTCGTCCACATGACAGGCTTATTGGCAACGCCCATGGTGCCAACTTCGTGAAGATACTTGCATCCAGTGTCGGAATTGTTGCACTGGCCGGTCGTGTGCCAGAAGTAGCATGTCAAGCCGGTTTTTGGAGAGGACGCGGAGTCCGCGAGGGCACCCCAAGTCGGCTTGCCTCTGTGCAAGTTTGAAGGCTCTCCCGAGCCGGATGGCAGGTGCTCGTGAAGGTCACGGCATTCTTCTGCGGTGAAGCGGCACCCTTTACCGGTTTTCCAGAACCTTTTTTGTTCGTTAGTTATAACCGTAGAGGAAGGTGCAGAAACATACCAGCATTCGTTGGTCCAAGGCTCCACTTTCTTGAGGGGCTCCTTCTCGATGCCGCGCTTGCGAGAGAAGGAAGGCTTGGGAGTGCTACTTCCTCCCATGTTGCGCTTGAGGATTTGCTCACACTGTACTAATCAGCACCTCATCTTCACCAATTCTAACCGGCAACATACCTTCTCATCGACCATCCTCTCAATCTCCTCTGCCGTCATACCTGGCACCGCATCCGAGCTCTCACTCTTGGCATCATGATCAGCAAGAATCGCAAACCGCGACGTCGCCAAACCGCCAACAGGTCGAACAGGGGCAGGCGCCACAGTCCTCGTCCTCGTGGTCACGGGAACATCGTCCCATTCGGCGGCATTCGTGTTCTCTACCCTATCCAACCGCTTCGAGATTGTCGTGCTCACACTTCCACGTCTCAAGTGCGCCGCCGCATCCCCCTTTGCAATCTGCTGTTGCCGTTGGATCAACGGGTCTGTCGCCACCTTCCGGAAAATGGACTCGTTGAACTGCCCGACCTGGTTCGTGCGGAGGTTTAGACCGGAGTGCACCACGCCAGATACGTGCTTGAGTACCCTGATCTGATCGCCCGCTACGATGTCCAGTATGATTTTTGAGGTTTTGGGAGCGCTGTTTTGGGCGATGAGTGTTGTGCCAGGTTTGACGTTGAGTTTCTGTTCGGAACTTCTGGGACCAGTGGGGACTGAGGCGGCGGTTTTCACGGAGGCGCGAGATTCGGGACGCTTGGGGTTCCAAGCGTTGTGGTCCGGGTTTTTGGGTTGGTAGATGTCGTTCAGGCTCTTGGGGGGCCGGCCGTGCGTTTTGATGAACTGCTCGATGAGAATCTCTTTCTGGGAGGTGCTTCCAGAGGAGGAGACGGCGCGGGAGCCGGCTGGTGTGCGTTTCAAGATGGCCGTGGGCACTGGGGTTGTGGAGGGTTGGGGAGTGACTTCGCTGGCCCACATCTGGATCTCTTGTTCAGATGGAGTTGGGGGTTCATCTTCGACTGGCTGAGAGTGTGGGTACATGCCCGCGTCAGACCATTCTGGAGAGGGGTATGAGTCCTCCTCTTTCTTGTACTTCGGGCGGGATTTCTTGCCAGCTTTTGTCAAGCCAGAATTGAAGGCTTTAACTTCGTCGAGCTGTGCCTGTGTATAAAACGCAAGGCCTCCATTGGTTGGGGCTGGCGTTGGTGTAGATTTGACAGGTATTTCGACTTCGATATCGGCTTCGACATCGGCTTCGACTGGGGCTGGTGTGGCCATTTCGGAGAGGTCGAGCATAGCATTGCCTTCTTTCGTCGACTCCTGCGATGGCGCAGATTCTTCGTCCGAAGAAACCTCTGCAGAATTGGCATTTGTAGTGTCCGAGGGAGATTCGAAAGGTTCCGTGGTATCAGACGCGGGGGAGGGAATCTGTTGCTCGCAGATCACCGTCTCCTTGTCGATCAATTCGAAAGTGTCGAGCGCGCTGACTTCCATAGTGAAGCCGCTTTTGAATTCTTTGGATTCTTTGGTTTCGTTGGATTCGTCGGATTCGTCGAAACTCAACAATTCCTCCTCGAGGACGTTTCTAGACGGGCCTTGCGTGAAGACATATTTGCCCTTGTGGATCAAACCATCGATTTTAATCCACTCGTCTTCAGTGAAATAATCTGCTCCGTAAAGCATGTACAGCCCCTAGACGCCACAGAGGTCAATGTTTGCTCGGAATGTGGGAAGAGACATCGATCGGCTGAACTTACCATCTTCACCTGGTCCAGCGCCCTGCTTGCATTGGCTGACAGCTCCATGTCGAATGATATATCGAGTACCCCTTTCAATTGATGCTATTGCAAAATGAAAAGGAGGCAAACGGTAGGGATTTTCGGGGTGAGTTGAGATGGTGAAATTAAATCTCAAACCGGCAAACCTTACAGGGGTAAGGTTGAATCCAAGTAGCAGATCGTCTGTTGCAATTAACGAGATAGAATACCTAATATGTTGCTAACGGATTCCTCTTCGATGTTACCACGTAACACGCGAGAGAAGCTCTTTGCGAAAAGAGAAGAAGAGTTGGGGTGAAAGGACCTAGCAAAGAGGGTTCATGCCCTGTGCGACCCACATCTGCTATCGCAGCATCAACATTAACGGCATCACATTGCCAGTTCACCGACCTTTTCCCCAGCCCGCACTAGACGCCAATAGCCTTGGCCTAGATTTATGCACAGCTCCATGGCAAAGGTGGGCACCAATGAGGAGAAACAGTCTGGGGTTTAAACTGCAGCTAAAGCGACGGTCCGAAACGATATCAAACAGAATGCTGCGGAACAAGCAAAGGAGGCGTGATTTGGAGGACGCGTTCTAGGGCGCGTTTGTGGGCTCAGACTTTTTTTCATTTCGCGTTGAGTGGGATCTGCGGGGAGGGGGTTGGTCAGTAGCCGAGACACCCTAGGTGGCTGGGGTTAGAAGCAAGGCTGAGGACTCACTGGATAGGTAAAATCTGACCGATCTGAACTCTGTCTCTTTTGCGAAACAAGATGCTTAGAAGTATGAATCCTGACCCGATGACCCAGACCGCTCATGGGATGGTGCATGCTCGAAGCCCTCATCAGGGCCTAGACGAGTGGTCAGGGGGACCTGACTTCCATTCAGAATGGCCGTTGGCTGCAGCGTTATCCCGGCACCGTAAACACTGCCCACTGCCAAAATTCAGTTGGCTGCACGGCAGCAGTGCGTTTGTTTACTTACGAGTAGGAGCAACGCTGATAGGTCTCTGGCTTCTCTCAGTGTCGTCGTATCGACGGCGGTCTCTTTCTTTCTTGTAGATCCAGAAAAATATGCAGAGGACGCTGATGAATCCAACGATGCTAAGGACGATGGCAAAGAGCGAGAGGGTAGACGAGGATTGGGGCCCTTCCGAGAACGGCGAGGCGCAATCGGGACACTTTTCGGCCTGGGCGTCCCGAGACCATAGGCCTGAATGTGCTGGTGTAGACATTTTCGGCAACGCTTTGCTGTATTTACTGGCTTGAAAGAAAATGACTACTTTGGCCAGGCAGCAAGACGGGCGGACCATCAGTTATTACATGTTAACTTTTGATGCGTTGAAGCACGAGTATGAACTCATTAAAGAGACTCACTTCACGGCGTACAGACTCAGTTTTTCAGAGGCACAACATTTCGGCGCAAATTATTAGGTCCCAACGACAAATTAATGGCTCCCTGCATATGGGCCGGTAAGATATCTTCCTCCCGAGTACATGTGATACGAGGAAAGTCTGGCAGAATACAGGTTGGATTCGCCTGGCCCGACTCGTCAACCTTGTTTTGTTTGTCTCCATCGGTAAATTTTGATTCGGGAGGGCCCCGACAAGCAAACGTCCAGACGCCCGCGGTCATGAATTGAAATACGCGTGAACCAAATTCCGGCAAAGCAAAGTGAAGGCACCTGAAAAGTTCTGTAGCATGCATCCATTTTCAAATAATGGTCCGCTTCTGAAGATTACACAACATAACAACACCGCAAAGCAGCCCCAGAGGTCTAGCCAGGGCACAGATCATGCCGTCGGTGGAGGAAATCTTGCCCCAATCAACGGGGACGAGTCAGTGATCGCGTTCCAGTCATGTCCATCATATGCAGCCTGCCGACTCCTCAACACTGCTGCATGTCCCCGTACTTGCATTTCGGCTTCGTACTCCTTGAGCCCATCTTCCTGGTCGATCTCTCCCGCATGAATTTTCTTGAGCTGATCCACCAGCAGTGCAGCATCGAGGATCCCATGATTCGCTCCTTCTCCGCGAAACATTGTCATTGCATGTGCAGCGTCACCTGCGAGTGTTACCGTCCCATGCAAGTTGTCCCACGGCGTAGTCGGGAAATCTGCAAGGGGAAGTCCCGTTGCTGTTGTACTGTCATCGGGGATATCCATGATCATGCTGAGCATTGGTTCCGCAAAGCCCTGGGCTCGTCGCTTCATCTCTGCTACTCTCTCGTGCGGATCTCTGGGGATCTTGTCCTGCTCTGGGTCATTCACCATCCAGCTTACTCCGAGATTCACATCGTACGAGTTCCCGCCATCAGCATCTACCAATACGTCCTATGAATTGTCTTAGATGAATATCAAATACTTATGGGAGGACGTACCTGTATGCTGTAGAAGAAGAAGGTCTTGGTATTCGGGTTGAGTGCAAAGAAAAGCAGAGGGTTCAGTTCTCTGACCGGAGCAGCTTGCTCGGGAGTGAAATGTCTCACAGCGCCAATCAAATTGATAGGCAACTGAGTCAACTTCGTGTTTTCCATCTTCAGTCCTTCACGAACAGCACTATTACTTCCGTCCGCGCCGACGAGCAAGCTGCCTTTGGATGAGGTGCCATCTCTGAATTCCGCAATGATCTCTCCTGTCTCTGATTTCTCAAATGATTGCAATTGCTTTCCATATTGAATATCAATACCAGTGGAGAGGATTGCCCTCAGCTTGTGACGACTAGCTCGCACATATCGCTTTGTGGAATGCACATGGTACCGGGTTTCGCAGGTAGCTGCGTTCAGAAACAGAAATCCGCCTTTGCTCTCATCGATACTTGGATCAACATTGGCCTTTTCACAGGTAAGCTTAGATAAACCAGAAGTTGCAAATTCGGGCGGAAGATACATTTGTTAGGAGTGCTGCGAGTTTGGGCCCAATAGTTCTTTCGAGGCTGCGTAAGCTCCAGTGCAGAGATAGTCCCCATCCTTGGCTCTTTTCTGACGAGGCGTCGAGCTTTTCGAATATCTGGAATAGGATGCCAGCTTCACGACAGCCCTGTGCTAGTGTCAAGCCAACCACGCCGGCGCCTATGATAAGGATGGGGCGGGGTTTGTCAAAGTGAGTTGGGGTGTTTGGTGCCATCATGTATGCCCTTCTAGGTCTGTTGGTTCAGGCGAGAGGTGTTAAAAGTGGAGAAGAATAGAATTGTTGTCGAAGTTGAACTTGAGCAGCTTCGCTCGAGTTCAAGAAGTTCACCATATCTTCTATATCCGATCCGTACCATTCATCGCCGCCTACCACACTTATTTTACGGCCGCCGGGCCGTCTAAAGTAGCTATAGGGCAGGAAGCCGTGATAAAGCACACCGAAGTCCAGACCCCCGCTCTCGATATGTTTTGGGCTTTTTGGGCTTTCGATCAGGCCAAGACGTGGGGGCTGAATAGAATTTATGCTTGCTTATGCAATGCATTATTTTACCCCACGCTGCATAAACCCCAGAAGTTGGTCGAAATCTCAGCCGTCGAGTATCACAATCCTTTGAAATCCATCTGCCCGGTCATCATTTACAATGCACAAGTATGACTTCGTCCCACCAGCCTAGACGAAAGGATAGGCCATGTGATGCTTGTGTGAGTGGTGTATGCACAGCTTGAATGTGTTCTTAGCTAACGGAAACCTCGATGGCAGAGGAAGCGAAAAAGCCGCTGCTCCTTCGAAGGTGAAGCAAGCATCTGCGTCCTTTGCAAATTTCACGGCCAGGACTGCACCTTCCTGCAGAACCCTCAGTCTCGCAAAAGAAAGACCATTCAAGACCCAATCGAAGTGGAGAACCCGAAGAGAAGGTCAACAACCCAAAATACTTATGGTCACGTGCTGCAATGCTGACAAGAATTCGCAGGCTTTCCAGCTCATCTGTACGATCCAGGAAATCTCCTGTAGCTCAGACGCGTGTCATACGGACAACTAATGGGACGGGGGTAGAGGAATATGATGATCTCGAAGGCCCAAGCCTCCTGAAAAAGACTCTCGGGCTGCAAAATAAGCACCACAGTCAATATGTTGGTGCAACAAGAGGTCTTGAACCTGCTTTTCTCGGTCAATTATCGTCTAGTGGAACGGAAGAAGTGCAACTAATTGGAGGTGCTCTTCGGAGAGTCAGCTCTACCGAAGCCTTCTTGCTCCTTCCCGATCCTGGCACTCAAGGCTACGAAGAAGAACTTGACGATTTGGATGCTATTGAAGCCATAATCAGGCCTCATGGAAAAGCACTGGTTGACCTCTACTTTCGCATAGTTTTTCCGAGCTTTCCAATTCTCCATAAAGCGGTGTACCTTGAAAAGTACAATCGTTCCTACAGAGAATTCTCGCCTCCACTACTGGCTGCCGTATATCTGCTTGCCTTGCATTATTGGACATATGACGACAAACTCAGCAAGTCGAAAAAGCCAGATGTGCAAGAAATGGAGAAGTTGGCCCGTAAAGCACTTGGAGATACCATACATCGCCCGAAGATTTCCACGGTTCAAGCGGGGCTGTTGTTGCTACAGCATACGGACACCGACTCGGCTGAACTTACTGCGCAGCTTGTTAGTGTCGCGTATGGACTTGGACTGCACCTTGATGCCTCAGAGTGGAATATTCCATCATGGGAGAAGGGTTTGCGAAAGAGACTGGGCTGGGCTTTATATATGCAGGATAAGTGGAGCAGCCTGGGAAGTGGCCGCCCCTCACTCATAAATTCGGCCAACTGGGCCCTTCAACCTGTCACCAACAGCGATTTCCCTGAAAATGCATCTCATGAGGACGACCAAGAAGGCAGTACCGAGGTTGAGAAAGGCCGTATACTGTTTGGCCAAATGATCAATCTTTCGGAGATCCTTGCCGACTTGCTCGATACAGTCTTTACCGTAAAGACCACTTCGGAGATTACCTCTGCTGGCGCGAATGGCTTGGCAATTGTTTTGGAGAAAGTCAAACCTGTCCAACTCAGGCTCAAAGAATGGTTTTCTAGTCTCCCCGAGTGCCTATCCATGGAATCTACGCCGGTCATGAAGCTCAATTCAGTTGGATACTTAAGGCTTGCGTACGTTGCGACCGAGATTACACTCCATCGCCGCATCATGCTCGCGCTCTCTCCTTCTACCGATCCACAATTGTATCAAATCTGTCGCTCAGTCGCACATGAGCGGTTCATATTTGCTATTGAATTTGTGCAGTCTCTCAAACCGCAGCACCTTTCAAGTTTCTGGTATTTTGCGTCTCCTCAGAATTTCGCTCTGATAGGTGTTTTTGGGACTCTACTCCTTTCCACTGCCTCAAATACAAAGGAGGTGAATTTCTACCAAGCAAAGCTGAGAGAATATCGGTGGACGTTGAAAATCAACACCGAGAACGGTGCGCGCTACATGAAGCCTGCAATGGCTCTACTCGATGCAAACCGGGGTCTTCTAAAAGAAGCGAGCAGACAAAACCCCAGCTCCACAGATACCCCTAGACCTCAAGCTGGCAAAGCTACCCCTGCACCATTGCTGGGTGCGGCTGAAACCTTCCCGTATTCCAACTCTCCTTTGACATCGAATGGTAGCTTTGCTTCGCCGAGCCAGTACAATTACGAGCAATCATACTACCCTGATCAAGCTGCGGCTATCTCTCCTTCAACTTTCTCGCCCGACAATCTGGATGCGCAAACCCAGGAATTTGGGTTTGGTATCGGAAGCACAGGGGGTATGTGGTCTTACTGAGGGACCTGCGTTTCTGCACATCATCGTTTGACGAAGCAATATACGCGGTGGAGGGGTATTTGTGCACTCCACGTGTTCGCTTGAGGAAGCTAAGATGTAGAACCTGTTGACAAATCAAGAAGTCCTGGATCGTCTCATCGAAGGAAGAAATAGAGCAATATCCTGTTCGGGGAAAATGGCAATGGTCAGGGGACCAATCCGCTAGGCTTGTTTTTGTCAAAATGCAGGGATTGCCAAGCCTCTTCTTGATTATTCACCATGCCGGTCGAGAACAATATTGCTCACCGCACACACACCCACCAACTCGCCTCTCCAAAAAGCGCAATACGAGCCTTTCTTGCAGGGGATCTCGTCGGTGCTGCCATTTTTCTCTTCCAGTAGCTGCTGCAGTTGAGGCAAGCCACACATCACCATGCCTCTGGAGGATAGAACTTCCGCGCCCCAAGGCCTGCATTCGGAGGGGTCATTGGGGACGGCGAAATTCGAAAATGATGTTATGTCGACGGTCTCCACGTTGTCTGAGTTATTGTGCGATGTTCTTAAAATTGTCACGAAGCCTGTTCCCGTCCAAAGCCAGCAAGTATGTATCTCTCAAAGCTACCCGTTTTGACATTGCTACATGTTCTGGCCCCAGCTTCGTCGACCTATTTTTATCCGACTGTACAAGCATCACTTCTCGAGCATATCCTCGTCGATACCAGCGGGGCACATGCATCTAGCTTTATAGGTGCCATTACCCCCTGTACCAACTACGTGAGCGGAGCACAAACCTTCGGACGAGAAACAGCCGCGCAATGGCTACGGGTATCATTCCACGACTTTATCACTGCGGACATAGCATCAGGGACCGGTGGTATTGACGCAAGCATCGGCTTCGAGACCCTACGGGACGAAAACTCCGGAAGCGCGATGAATGATTCTCTGGGTTTCTTCAGGCCTTATGTGAGTTCAAAGATTGGGACCGCCGACTTCATTGCTCTGTCGGTCGTCATGAGTGTAGGAAACTGTGGGGGACCTCAGATCCCATTGCGCGGAGGCCGCGTCGATGCCACAGGACCGGGTGCATCCGGCGTTCCTGCTCCAGAAACTTCCCTCGAAGAGACTCTGGAATTCTTCAGCGGTGCTGGATTCAACAAGGTCGATTCCATTGGTTTGACTGCGTGCGGCCATACGCTAGGCAGTGTTCATCATGGCGGATTTCCAACAGTCGTTGGCCCTGAAGCCGTCACCCCAAACAACACTGCCGGAGGAATCCACTTCGATAGTACCGTGGCAATATTCGATCCTTTAGTTGTACATGAGTACCTAAATGGTACCGGGAACCAGGGAGGTCCACTCGTGAACTCCTTCAACGTCTCTTCAAGAAGTGATCTTCGACTCTACGAGAGTGACAATAATGCCACTATGATCAAGCTTGGCAACCAGGGTGAAGGCTTTCTCAATACCTGCGTGACACTATTTCAGCGCATGATTGAGACTGTGCCCAAAGGCGTTGTACTTTCCGATGTGGTCAAGCCAATACCTGTAAAACCCATCAATGCAACGCTTGACTTCGACAGTGGTGGAAATCTCATTTTTACTGGCTACATTCGAGTAAGGGAATTTTTGACTAGAGGTTTTGCCATATAGCTGACATACATTAGATTCTTACAACTGGGATATCAGCCGCTCCCCAATCTATACTCCTAACCACCTCACTTGACCAAAAGGGCGTCGTCCTCAACTCGGAGTCTGAAATCGGCTCCAACGTCTTTGGCTCAACAAAATTTTACCCGTTCAGCACCAAGGTCTCAAACCCAGGATCTTTCACCTCATTCGCCGTTTCCGGCAGAGGTTTTAGTTCCAAGACCTTCTCCGTGCAATCAAATATTTTCGTTGTACCCTCCCTAACCTCGGTCACGGCGACTGACAACACAACCGCCACTGTCAGCTTCTCCATAGCTTCAAAAGGCGGGTATCTTCGTCGAGATAACGGGAAGGTGCCGACGGTCAGAGTGGAAGCTCCGGTTGGGCAAATGGGTACGTTGGGTCCTGCGATTGCGAAGTTCGAGGATGTCGCGGTCACGAGTGCGGGGCAAAAGGCGGGGTATGCGATTTGGGAGGGAAGTGTAGCTGTTGAGGGATGGACGTTGGGGCCGATTAGTGTGAGTGTGCTTGATGGCAAAGGGAATGAGGTGGATGTTGTGATGGTCGATTAATTGAAGGAGTGGGATGTAATGTTTGGAATGGCGTTTGTAGTAGGCTACGAAATCCTGGTTTTGTACGAGACATTTGCTGAGGGGGCCATATATCACATCACTTATCCGTGAGTTATATGCTCATACATTTCAATGGGTTTTCATTCTGAATACTGTTCTCTGAAGAAGTTTCTGGCTGGGGTCAGAGCGAATCCAAATGACTTTCTTATAAAGAATCGCATCAGAAACGGGATTGTATTTTCCGCGCCCAAGCGATCGATATCAAGTATCGTCAGTTGTCATTGGATCCGATCAATATCCCGACCCAACGCCATCTCAGTGTTTGCAGAACTGGCGTCAAACAGCCATATATGCTGACCTTGGCTTACTGAAGAGCAAACATTCCCCCGTGCCAACCATATGTGCGTCTTCCAATCCGTCTCGCATCACGAAACGGAATTTTGCCAACCGGATGTGGCTCATGGAATTGAATACTACGTTCTACATCAAGATTCGAAGGTGTAAACTGCCAAATTGAGCCGTAGAGCTTCTCTGGCGCGAAGCCGGTGGCAGCCATGGCGAAAAGGAAATCTGCCCAAGAGATTTCACCTGGGAGGTCATTTGGAGACGGCGTGTGAAATAGGACTTTGAAGACCTTGAAAGAGCGGAGCTTGAGGGTAAAGACGGGCTGAGTATCTTGCGCGGTGGCAGCAGCGGCGGGCTCTGGTTGGGTATTTACGGAGCCTTGTGGTGTACCTCGTGTTTTGGGCTTGGTCTTCGGTTCGAGTGGGGTAAATTTGGAAGGAGAATCTGCATCAGAATCAATACAAGAGCTCGTCTAGGCCCATTTTGTAGAATGTCCAAAGAAGATACATACCTTCATGCTCGAGCCTCAATCCGAAGAAAGATGGGACAAGATTAGGGTCAGACTTCCCGGGAGCCGACTTCTTCGGCGCCTTGACAGGCTCAATCCACGGTTGGGTTCGCTCTAGTGGGCGGTTTTCTTGGATGAGATGTTGTATAGTGCCTTCAAGCGATTTACCGTTCGCCTTTCGATACGACTCGTCCACTTTCTCCCAAAACAGATCCAGATTCTTTTCTGCTTCTCGCATGATATCCGTATTTTGTTGAGTTCGTCTCTTGTCGGATGGGTAATTGAAACGACCATCTAGCGGAGCCCCAAACTTGGCCCATGGAGTTGTCCCAAGGTTGCGTACAACGTCTGCGACGAGAGAAAAACGAAGGGGAAACTCTTTTTCGATCGCCGCCCTGTGGCTCACTTCTGCGTGGTCATACCCCGCAGCCCACGGCTGGTATATGTCCACCCTGGGTGATGTGAAAGTTAGCTCTACTTTACTGGGAGTGTCTTAACGATGCACGGCAGTGTATCCAAAGTCGTGATAAGTTTATAGCACTCTAAGAATCGAAAAGTGGAAACACAGGTCATTGAAAACTTACTCATGTCGGATGTGTGCTAGCAGGCCAAGGTCTGAGAACACTTGAGTGACCCATGGTGAAAGCTTTGCTTTTTCTTCCGGATCCTTTTGTATCAGATTCTCAATTTCGTCTGTGATACTAGGAAGGCCCAGAAGTTGAAGCTGGGTTTCAGTCCAAAGATTATTGAAGAGCCACATCATACGACTCGTCCCATTCTTGGTTTGCACTCGAATAGCGTTTGATCCCGGAACGTGAGGTTCCCTGACAACAGACGAACGGAGAGGAGGAGATGCCACAATTCCAGTTTTCAATAAGAGGATTGGCGACTTTGCCGTTTGATCAATGGTGTACCTCAAGGTCAGCAAGGCTTTCATATATTCCGACGGAAGCATCTCCTGGGGATTGATGACCTTTGCGTACTTGGTTTGAAGGGCAAGTAAGTTGGCCAGTTGTTCGTTGATGATGTTCCACGCAATGAGATTGCCATACGCATCTCCCACAGCATTGCTAATAACTCTGTCCCAAAACAGTGGCGTATCAAGCACCGGGTGGCGTTTTCGATTTGTATCTAGTATCTGCTCTTGTCGGTGCTCACTCCAGTCCCCTATAACGTCGAAGAAGTAGCCAGGGTCCTCCCTCAAGCCCCTGATATGATCCTCTGCACCAATAAGCTTTGCCGCAGTCAAAGTTTTGAGGCGCTTGAAGTCAAGAAGAGCAGGAAGTCGATAGGGAGCTTCAGCAGCCATTGAAGCTAGCGTGGAATATTCCGAACTGTCCGAGATGGACGGGGGTTCTGGTTTGACTTGCACGTCTGCACTGAGCAAATTATCTGGAGTAAATTCGTGAAGGATGGCCTGACAGCACTCCACGAGAAAGATCAGGATTCGCTGTTGTATTTCCAGAATCAACAAACCATCTCCAGGTTGGTACGCAAGACCATTGAACATCTTGTCCATCGAATCCTCATCTTCTTCCCAGGAGACCAGACGACCATACGTATCAACTGCCTCCCCGTCGAGCAACATCGTGTGGACATTCAAAAAAATGGGAATGATAGCCGTGCTTACACGTCCTACCCGTGTGGCTTCTATATCTGCGTGCGCAAACATGCTGGGTGGATGTCGGCCCCTTGAGTTCAGAAACAGTAGTAAAGTCTTGCCTCTGACTAGATCCTCAATATTCATGTAGGGCCATAGATAGGCCTCTCTGAAAGCTGTCTTGCGATTCCGCAATTGCGATCCCTCTTTAGAAAGGGCTGCATAGTCTGGGCGGTGAGTAGCAGACATTTTGGGCCATGTTTCGGAAATAACCTTGGCGCGTTGAACCTTAGTCTTCTTTGCCCAGCGTTTGCGTAGCACGTCTTCATATCTTTCCAGTATCTGCCGCAAAGTAGTCCAACTATCTGGGGTTTAGCCTTGGCTTTCATTTATTTGGTGAGGCCATAATGGGCCATGAGCCACCATTGGACCATGGTTTTGAATTTAACAATGGTCAGAATAAGAGATACATAGCGCATCTTACCTCGAAATAACCTCCGCCGAGCGCTCTCGAGCCTCTCGCTGAGCTTCATTTCGAGTAGGCATTACTGGCTGCGGTAAGTGTGACATGCCTAGGGCCGAAAAATCGCCATTGATGAATTTCTGGAAGTCATCCTCGTCGACGTCCGGAAGCGGTGGGGCATTTGCAGGTCGGATAGGAAGGCCCAGTTCATCCAGTTGTGGTTGCTGAAGCATGGAGTCCATATTGGGTGTGATTGAGGTATGTGTGCTCTGAAAGGGAGTTTAGATGTGATGTAGAGAAGATGATGGCCGCAAGGTGTTGAGAGCTCTCGTTTAGCGGCGTTTGCTTTTTAGATTGAGGTTTGCGAATCGCGACTAGTTCGCGCTCTCACGTGCTCTTCAACATGAGATGCCAAACTGCTAACACGGCTCATGCTGGTACCTCTCCGCAAGAAGTTTAAAATCAAAAGTAGGGACATACGAGGAGTAGCTTGGTAGCGACGTTGTTAATAATTCATATGTGTGAACTTTGAACCTAGGTACGGCTTCGTACCATCGGAAACCTAACTTTCACATGTGACCAAACACCAACACTAAACTCATCAGTTCACCAAAACCAAGTTATTGACGGTGAAATACATTCAATTACTGACTGTTACTAATCGAAGTCGAAGTTCCAGAGATACAAGATAATCAAAATTGGCGGCACCCTAGTCACGTGTAACGGGCTACAGCATATGAACGGGATCTGATAATGTTTTAATTACAAATTACATTAACGCCAAGACGAAACCCTACAATGCAGTACGCCATGAATCATATCTCATAGGTCGTTTTCAGACCTTCCGTTCCACGCCCACAGCTTCCTCGAACACCGAAGCAATATCCAAAATTCTGCCATCGTATCCACTACCTCCAAGAAAGGTTACGCCGAAAGGCAGACCAGCTTCGGTCCAAGACGCGTTGACGCTCACTCCACAGAGATCAACGACATTCCCAGCATGGGTAAAAGTGCCAACTTTTGCGTTCAGTTTTATGGGATCGTTCTCCATTCCCTTGATGGTAGGATGGCACGGAGTACTCGGTACAAGCAGGACATCAATGCCGCCTTCTAGTGTGTTGAAGTTTTTTTGCGCTTGCATTGTGTACTGCGCCTGCAAATCTTGGTCATGAAATACTTGCCAGGGCTTCAAGTCGGATGCCAATGCTGTCTGGAAGAGAGACTTGGTCGTGGAATGCAGAGAATCGATATGAGAAGTCAAGAAGTCGTAACCGATCGAAGCGATTCGCTCGTGGACTAAGGAGGCGTTGTACAACAGGTCTGATGCAAGTGAGAAAGGGGTGTAGTCTATTTCGACCAGTCTACCGCCACAAGAACGAACCTTCTGGACGGCAGTCTGGAAAAGCGCTTGGTACTCTTTGCTACAGGTTTCGAGGACAGAAGGAGGTGGAATTCCAAATGTGAAGCCGCCTTCTTTTGGTCCCCGGAAATCGCTTTTCCACAATGCAAGAGAGGAAGGATTCTTAGCGTAAGGATCCAGAGAATCGTGTTCGTCAATGGTGAGCCATACTTTATGTGCATCGGTCAGGAAGGGCGCCATTATGGAAAGTGTGTCGAGGCTTTTGCATGCTGGGACGACACCGCGTGCTGATATCGTGCCTTTCGTAGGCTTGAACCCTACGATGCCATTGAAGGCTGCTGGGACTCGCCCACTGCCAGCAGTGTCAGTTCCGAGCGCGAAAGAAACTAAACCCGCTGCTACAGCAACGGCAGAGCCTGATGAAGAGCCGCCGGAGATATGGTCTTTGCTATTGAAACTATGCGGTGTGCCGTATGGTGACCGGCATCCCGAGAGACCGGTCGCGAGTTGGTCCATGTTGAGCTTTCCAATGAAAAGCGCGCCGGCGTCCAGCAAGAGTTGAACGGCAGGCGCAGTCGACTTCGCGACGTAGGCAAATGCTTCGCATGCTGCAGTCGTGGTGACACCTTTAACATCAATATTGTCCTTGAGAGCAAAGGGAACACCAAATAAGGGAGGTAGCGGCTTGCTCTCATATTTGGCAGAAAGAGCCCTTGCTGCACCTAAAACCGCTTCTTTACTTTGGATGGATATCCATACTGCGGAGTCGACCTTCTTGTACGCCTCGATCCGCTTGAAAACTACTTCGACAATGGCTTCCGGGGTTGTAAGTCCACTTGTGTACTTCCGTTGCAGTTCGGCTATAGGTAGCAGGGCATCATCTGCTGCGGGAGGTGTGGAGGGTGGAGTCAAGTCTTGGGACTGCGATGCTTGAGCAATGAAATCAGAGCTGGAGCCAATGTATCCAAAAAGTCCATCTTGACCACACACAATGTCCATTGAAGTGGTGACCATCTGTTGGTCAAAACCGCCAGTACAATCCGAAAGGATACAACACTCAAATCCACGATCATTGCACTCTCGCAATGTTGTGGTAACGCAGCACCTAAAGAACACTTAGTCCAAATTTTGTGTGGGAGCAAATCAAACATACTCTGTAGTAACTCCAGAAAACAATATGTGGGTAATCCCTCTCGCCAAAAGTATTTTGTGCAAACCAGTTCCCCAAAAACTACCCTTCCCAGGCTTATCTATCACTGGCTCTCCAGGCAATTGCCTTAATTCATCGATAATATCATGACCCCACTCACCCCTCACCAACAGCCTTCCCATCGGTCCCTGATCACCGATACCCATTGTATGATGCCCATTCGGAGCATTGACCTGCCTCACCTTCTTCGACGGAGGCAGGTCCGAAAGGTCCGGTCTGTGACCTTCGCGGGTGTGAATGACTTGCATACCGATCGATCGAGCCACCTGGAGGACCTTCTGCAGAGTTGGAACAATGTTTCTGACGGCAGAGAAGATCTCTGGGTCGCCGCATTGGATAGAACCAAAGCCATTGGGGTCAACAAAGTCCCGTTGCATGTCGATGATAATAAGAGCCGTTGTCGCTGGCGGAAAGGCAAAAGCGTATGGCCGAGCATTCGGTAGTGACATTCCCGTCGAGATGGTCATTTTGCCGCAGTATAGGTAGTTCAAATGGAAAGGAACGATCGTTTGCTTATGCCGTTCGGTATGCGGAGCTTGCTTTGTTGGTTTGTCTTCTGGTTGATGAGGATGTAGCCATGCAAGGTAGTCGAAGGGAAGAGGACGCCGAATACAGAGAGGGGGAACCTACTCAAACAAAAGACTTCGACTTGAGGGGGTAGAGGTAGGAGTTTGGTACAAGAGAAAAGGATGAAGATATCAAAAGCCACATTCTGAGCTGGAAAAGAAGGCGTTTTTAAACAAAAAGAAAGTCGCTCAACAACAACATCTCATTGGAGAATCATACTTGGTCGGATACCACAGACTGCCGTAGCCCACTCTCGACGAGGCTATCCTCACCGGCGCCGTCGCACTGTGAACGCGTTTTGAGGCCGTAGGCGCGCCGGAGGCAAGAGCAATGCGGAGAGAGATAAGACGAAAAGAGGCGTTCGGATTCGACAGGGGTAATCTCGCTTAGCTATCTTAGAGCGCGGCTGATGATTCTAGGCATTCGAATAGGGGCTAGCATCTTTAACTGATGGAAGAACACACGAGCGTTCAGGGGTTTCCCTCCGACTTCTTATTTACCGGATCGTGTATTATTTTGTCCTCGCAATTTTTATGAATAATCGCAAAGCATCAGCATGGTGCAAGCTACTTACAGCAGGAAAGAATCAGATATTTCGATTCCGCAAGACCTCCTCCTCCACCTTCTTGCCCGTGGGATGATGGGAAATATATCCCGGGACTAATGAGACACCTTTTTTAGGGAGCAAATCGAAGTGTCTATAATAGTGGAAAGGCGGGTAGCAAGGTGGCTGGAAAAAGCAATAAGAGAGGCCGCATGCCACCCCGAGAGACTAGAGGCCAGCCACAACTGCTTCCCTTCCCTCTCCACTGGGCGGAACTCGAACTTTTCCAAGTGGCTTGAGCTGCCGGCGTCCAATGGAGAAGCTTGGGGAAACGTTCGATAATGGGCGGGCCCATGGCGGGGAAGTTTCCCTTCGGCAGTGCTCATGCCTCCGGCGAGCGGCGGCCGGCTCCAGGGCTATTGACCCCTTATCGCAAGCAGTTCACCTGTGTTTCTCTATCGCCCAGCGGCCCAAGACACATGAGTTGATTTATCGCAAGATACACACTTTACCATGCGTAGAATGGCAAAAGATCATTTGGAAGCGTCCCAGATAATGGGGACGCGAAATTTATATAACAAGGTGTTCTCCTTCATCGGAAAGTCATCGTCGGCAATCCAATCAACGACGAAGAGGAAATCGACTCCAACTACCCTTCGAGGCCAGTAAGCACCGCGCAACAAATATGGGCAACGCCTTCCGTCAACGTTTGACTTCCATTAAGGAAGGAGCGAAGGAGAAGACCAAGCCAGCAGGATGGATTATGCCGAGACAAAAGTCGAGTTTCGGCGATGAAGATTCATGGTGAGTGCGTCTCCCACGCAGGTTGAGTCGGGCTAACCTCACCTCGCAGGACCAACATTGATTGCGATGTCACTCCTATTGAACGTCGTACATGGACAGGATGGACCATGGGCGGCTATTGGTTCTCTGACGCCTTGAATGCTCAGAGTTGGGAGGCCCCAGCCTCAATCATTGCCGTGGGGTTGACTTGGTAAATTTAATTTCCTCAAGCCAAGTTTTGAGACCATGCTCATTCTTCACAGGCGCGAAAGCGTATATTGCATCATTTTTGGCAGTCTTGTCTGTACGGTACCTCTCGTGCTGAATGGAAGCATTGGAGCCAAGCTCCATGTTCCTTTTCCGGTGGCTCTGAGATCTTCTTTCGGCTGGTACTTCTCCCGCTTCGCCATCGTCGTTCGCATGGTCACAGCTCTGTTTTGGCACGCTATTCAGACTTACACTGGCTCTACTGCCATGACTCAAATGATTCGTGCTATTTGGCCGTCGTTTCTCGATATCCCCAACCACATCCCTGAAGTTGTTGGCATCACTACTCAGCAGATGGTCAGCCACTTCATATTTTTCTCTGTCCAATTTCCGATTCTTCTCACGCCGCCACATAAACTCCAAGCATTCTTCATCTTCAAAGCAGGTTAGTGGGACTTCTTCATCGAGATTGTCAACTTGGTTAATAGAATTTATAGTTGTTGTCACTATCACTTGTGTTGGAGTGGTAATTGCAATGACCAAGAAAGCCGGCGGAACTGGTCAAATTTGGAATCAAGAGTATACGGTTCATGGCAGCATGCGGTCGTGGCTCATACTATCGTCCCTCTCTTCGATTACGGGAGGATGGGCAACGATGGCTACAAAGTCAGTCAACCCTTACAACCTTTTCAAGGAAAGATTTAACCTCAATATAGTATCCCTGATTTCACGCGATACCTCAAAAACCACCGTGCAATTTACTATCAAGTGGCTTTCTTGCCTCTTATTCAACTGGGACTTGGCCTGTTTGGTATTATCTCCTGTTCAGCAGCCAAGGTTGTTTATGGCGAGTATATCTGGGATCCATTGACTTTGGCCTCCCATTGGGAAGGGCCGAGTGGACGAGCCGGTGCTTTCTTTGTCGGCTTCGCATGGGTCGTTGCACAGATCGGAACCAATCTCTCAGCCAACGTCATCTCTTTTGCCAACGATCTCACGAGCTTGTTTCCGAAGTACATCAACATCCGCCGTGGTGTTATTGTCGGTACTATCACTGCTTCATGGATCATGGTGCCGTGGAAGATCATCCATTCGGCAGCCTCGTTGCTCAGTTTCATGAGTGGTCTGGGAATATTCCTTGCTCCAATTGCTGCGATCCTCGCAGCCGATTTTTGGATTGTCAAGCATAGACATATTGATATTCCAGGCCTCTATAGCCGCCACGGTCGATATCGCTATAACGCAGCAGGTACGAACTGGCGTGCTCTTGTGGCGTTCCTCATCTCCGTGGTTCCCAACCTCCCCGGTATGGCAGCTCAAGTCAATCCAAAGCTGAAGGTTGGAGGCGCACAATATATCTACGATATGTTCTATTTGTATGGCTTCACCAGCGCATTTGTTGTATATTCCTTGCTCAGTCACTTCTTCCCTGCCCCTGATACCATTATCTCGGCAACTATCAACGAAGAGGTGGAAGTGATTGGGGGCGTTGAGTACAGAAACGATGGCTTGAGTACTCCAGTTGAAGCGGGCACGGGAAGTGACGCTGGTGATGAGAAGGCAGTCGTTAAGAGTACTGAGTATAATGTTTGATATATATTACTTGGGAGATCCCCAAAGGTCGGTTCGGATGGTGTTTTGGGAAGTGCGGTTGTTTCCCATGCGGGGCTTTCCTTGTCTATGAGCGTCCTTCCATGTTCGAGTTTCAAATAGGTGCATCTAGTGCTATGATGTGGGAATAGGGAATCTACAAATGAATCATATTTTATACGTCGCCTTTTAATTAATGACGAAATTCAGTTGCGGATATATTAGCAAATTCAAGTATCATCTTTCAACTTTAAGTAGAAGTAGACTAGTTGAGAGATTGGCCAGATTCATCATCTCCAAGACAAATTCAGAAAGCGATGCGTTCTCTAGTGGCTTCATTACCGCTTTGACCCCCAATAATTGTCATATCCATCACTTTCTCATCATTCTCTCCCTCGGACATGATCTCATGATCTGGCGCTAAATCAAAGCCAACGCAGTCTCAATTTGTAACATTCCACCAAGCTTGGTAAGTAACCCAATTTCTTCACCAAACCATGTTCCTCGTGAAACTATGAACTATCATATGCAGCTTTGCCTTTGCCTTTCCGGTCAATGGGTGTTTCTGGCTCTGACTCAGCACTCTCACTTTCTCGGACTTGAGATGAATCTAGACTCGTCGGGCTTTGAGGATAAATCGCCTCTCGCTCGTCGTCATCTTCAGTCGAGGCGGTCATCGGTGGCAGGGAGACCAAGGATAGTTCTCTTATATGCCTTCCAATGTGTCGAGAAAGATGTTTTGCCGGACTAACAGAAATTAGGCAAAGTGGACATTTGCCTGATTCTTGGCGCTGCTGAGCTTGATCCTGATGGAACACAAGTTCGTGCTTAAACCATTCACGTCGAGACTTGAACGTGGTTAAAGCCTCGGAACAAAGGCCAAATGTGCATAGATATGGTTCAATGTCGCTGAAGATGTGTTTTCTACGTTCAAATGTTAGCTGTGTGAAATATTAATCGCAATTTGGTTTTACGCACTTCCAAGCCTCTCGACTTCGAATATCTCTGACCCTCTCCTGGCACACAAAGCATTCAAATTCATCGCCATTGTGGCCCTCTTTAGGCATAGGGGGGACTCGTCTTTGACCCAAATTCAGATCATTCGTAGCGAGAGAGGAGCGGACGGAACTGAAAGATTCCCGCCGCCGTAGCCGAGTCCCAGGGAGGGTATATTCACCAGGCTGAAATTCAAGACGATTCTGAACTTCTCTTTCCATTTTATCAAACACAGAAGATGCTGAAAAAGTAGATTTTGTGGTCTGGGTGTATTCCCCTGACGATTTTGCGGATTCACTATGTTGTGAGCTAATGGCGCAATTTCCGCCATCTCCTGGTCTGTATAAAGTTAGCTGCAAAACCGCCTCTGTGTGCTCCATATTAGAATGTAAGCTTCATCTAATATCACTTACTCGTAGATGACAGGCTGCTCCCCAAATGCCTCTGCTTTGGTCGCATGCTTGACTCGTATCCTCTCCCAACGCCGCCAGGTAGCATCGCCAATACGAACTACTAAATCATTTTCCGCAGAAGGGAATTTATCCTTTATTATATGGTAGAAAGTCCATGATGGTTCTGATCTTGGGGGTACCTCTTCATGGGGTCGAGTTACCTCCGTTGCTTCTTGGTCTTCAGCTGGAGCTTCCAATGATGGTAGCAAGTCTACTAGACATTCAGTACAAACTTTCATTTCTTCAATAATGTCTTCGACCGAACCAACACTTTCGACAGATGCTGAGTCACTGATATCATCAGGGATGAGTTGTAGTTTCTCCTCCAGGTCAGGCCGATCCGGAATGTCTCTTGAAAGCGCCGCCACCACTTGCTCTAATTTCGAACAGATGACCTCCAGCGCAGCGATCTCAGAACTTATAGCAGACCATTCCACATCCGGCAGCGCCTTAGGAACTATAATCGAGTGAGTAATTGCCTCAATATAGGTTTCATTCATACTTATGCACAAAAGACGTGTCCACTGAGCCAAGAGGCCAAGAACGGATCTCTTTAGATTCCTTGAAGTTGCCAATATTGATCCCAACTTCCCTGAAGCAGTTGGGAAAATACTGTTCCAAACATAAAACTTTCTGAACTCTTCTCGCAGACCTTGGCTAATATAAGGCTTCTCGAAATCAGTGTTATCGCATATCGTCGTTATAATTGAAGAAAATCCTGCACAGCACTCGTTGAATATAGTCACCGATATGTCCTCTGATACGGCAGGGCCCGCGACGGCATTTTGCCAGCGCTTCACCTCGTTCTGGATATCATAAGGTACCTCCGTCTTTTGAAGTTCATGATATGTATCGTCTTCATGAATTTCGGTGCGTATGGATCCGGGTTCTGTATTTAATTCATGAACTGGAACTTCACGTGCAGGAGGCGCTTTTTACTCCGCGAGAGCGTCCGTAGAACCGTTTTTCGAATCCTCGCTGAAGACATCTTGAAAAGCATCAGCAGCTACAGTCAAAGCAGTTAGCAAGAAGGACACACTTCAAGTTGTTTCGGAATTACCAGCAGTATCGACGAAATAAATCTCAAAATCCCCATTTTGCCTCATTTGCCTTTTTTTCTTATAACCTTCACAGAATACATACGGTATAATTTCTTTGAGCCAAATTCTATGTCTACTTCTGCGGTTGATCCAGTCTGGAGACGCAGATTGATGGGTAACTGGTATGGTTATAAGCATATTCACAACATATACTCAGAGGACAAACCAAAAGCTGTCCAAACAGGGCATCTTCGAAGCTCCCCGTTCCAAACAGCGGCTAGTAACCGTATAACCCCAGAATGTTGATCTTGGTGGACCACTAGGGAGTGCTCAAACCCATCGTCAAGGATTTGTCTGATATAGGTCAGAATTGAATGTTTTTTCTTATGTTGTGCCAAGACATACGCTCGGAATAATGTTTCTTCACCCTTTACGTGGAAGTCATGGGGGTCTATTCCAGTAGTGAGAGGGCAACGATATTTAGCTGCCAAAAATGATTCATGAAATATAATCATTCCTAGTGTATAGTTTAGCTTTGTACCTTTCTAATAGCGAGGATCACGGCGACTACTTTCGTAAGTTTTGAAAAACAGAGCAAGCCACAAGTTTGAGGTGGCAAGCTTGTTGGACCATCGACGAAACTGTAAGCATGATCCCACGCGGCGAACGCATAGTTCATGGGTACCATAGCAAGAGTATAGCGGATTGTAGTATTTATCTATCCATCGGCAAAGTATCCTCGTGGTGTCAGAGCCTTCGGCATGCAAATACAACGTTATAGACAGCAGATTCTTGTCAAATGGGCTTGCTAGATGTTAGAATATAGAGGGGGGGAAATAGAGCATTACATACATTTTAAAGAGTACTCTAGAGCCAGAAGGAATGCCAAGTCTGTCGTCCGCCATTGCAGGTCCGAAACAGCGTGAACTGCTTGTCATCAGATATTGCTCCTGAACTCTATCTAAGCTTAGGGTCTCTCGCCTACCTTCGATTGAAGCGTCTTAATCTTGTGACGGATGCGGGCTGATCGTCAAAGATTTTCTCGGCCCAATGGCGTCTCTGTGTATCTAGTAAGATTGGATTCCGGAGGTATGAGATCTGTACATACTTCTACTGTAGCGAGGCCTGGCAGAGCAGGGTCCTGATGTGGTATTATATGCGCGACAAGATCTACAGAAGATATTTAAATTAGCTCTTGGGTTGGTAGATTTCGGGAAAAGCGCCAATGAATATGCTTTGGCGCACCGGGTATGCCTTGCAAATGGCGAAGCCGCATTATGCGTACGCGCAGTAGTTCTAGTGTGGTGGGGTCGTATAATGGAGACCTATATATTATTAAATATATGGCTTATTTTTAACCGAAAATTATTCGAACCTCGTGAGCAGTCGTATTGTTTGAACTAGTGATTCGCACATCATGACAAGTCTGGATGCTAGTGTCATGCCACCTTGATCACTTAGCTTTTGGGACATCAATGTCCATTGCGTTTCGGGTGGCAAATCTGGAAATCCCCTGTATTAGTGGGTTTCCAGGCAATAAATTCAGAGACAATGATGGTTAATACAGCTTAGAAGTAATCATCCAAGCCACTACTTCTGACAACCAGAAGAGACCATACTTCAGAAGCTTGCTTACCATCATTTTCAATGTAACCCATCATGTCCCTCAACGTTTTTTGAAAAGAAGGTAACAATAGATTGAGATAGTACACAACAACAGGGACTCTACTTTGGTATATAGGAAACAGGTCGTAAAGGTCCCTCAACAATCTGCTTCCGCATTCGATTTCTTTCACAACTGCGGTAATTTTGTCGTAAAATTCAACTTTCAATGCGGTTCGGATTACCAAAAGCAACCCTGCAACCATGTCAGCTCTTCTTGCCTCTTGCCAACACCCGAAGCATTCTTCCATTGCCTCGGGGAAGCTGCTGTTCCTTTCCCGGTAGCCAGCAAGTTTTTGATCGACCGGATCGTTGCGCGACCCAATTGCGACTTCTCTCAGGCAAAGGCTAGGAGACAAAGTTGTTTGGCAGAAAGAAAGGCGATGACGTCGTCTAAAGTTTCAAGTGACAAGTTGGTCTGATTTGATTGAACTCCAGTTGAGCGAGGTTTTTATATAGAATTGCGGCAGTATATCTATGAAAGAGACTTTGAGGTGTGAGGAGGCGACCTTGTCGTGTCGTGCTTACGTACTAATAAAAAGCAAGTGGTTGCAGCCAGATAACAGGTGTGGTGGCACTGCAGCCGGCAAGATATTACCCCGCTTCAATTCCCTTATCAGCTGCTGATTCTCGCAAAGAATCAAACACATCATGGATCCTGCCACAATAGCTGGCCTTGCGCTGGGCATAGCTCCTTTGATAATCTCTGCTGTTGAAAGTTATGAAGTGACCTTCCAACCATTCGTTACCTACCGCCGGTATTCGAGGGAGGTTGCCAGATTTACAACTAAGCTTGAGGCGCAGAAGGCTATTTTCAATAATCAATGCCAGCTTCTCCTCTTGGCCGCGCAAAAAAATGGGCGATCCGAGGAAGTGATGTTGGATCACATCTTGAAAGACTCAAACCACCCTTCACGACGAAACGGGGAGCTCAATGATCGTCTGAATCATCTTCTTGGAGAATCGCATAGATCTTGTGTGTCTACTCTCAGAATGATACATGAAACGCTAGATGAGATAACAAAGGAGACTCGAGGCTTCAAGGAGCTTTCATGTAAAAAGGTGAGCTAGAAGCTTTTGAGTAATGTTGTTTTCAAACGTTGATGAAGTACCTGATAGTGATGTCCACACTTTCCTTGTCCTATATCATTTATCTACTTGTGAAATAAGAACAAGCCGTGCGCAATACACAGGTGACTGACAGATAACGTGGCAGCCTGGTGAGAGGACTACGTTCTCTCACTTTCGATCAAAGATCAAAATCAGCTTCTCTAAGACGCGCCTAAATGAGACTGTCAATGAATTGCGATTGCACAACGATGACCTCAGAGTGCTGGCTACGCAAGTATCGGCGGTTACTCGGGAGAAGGGTCCAATAACAACATCGACTTCTTCTTTCGTCTTCGAACTCCAGACTACGCAGCAAGCCTCTGAGGCACTGCATGTGTTTCTCAAGACAAAATGGTTGTGTGACAGTCAGGTGGATCACGCAGCAAATCTTTCACTTGATCTTGAGGCGCCTCAGCGTCATTTCTACTCCGGGGTAGGGTTTCATTTATCTTTGACGTGCTCTTCTCAAACCCCCCGATCGCAAGACACTATCTGGCTGAATATCAAATCGACATCAAAAGAAATCAATCACGCTGAAGAGGGACCAGAAGCGAATGTTTCCAGCAACGTCACTATATTGACAAAGACTTTTGAACGCCTTGGTATCATTACTGATTTACCTAAAGACCAGAATATCCTCACACCTAAAGCGTCGGCTCCATCGACAATGCCTGGAGGAACAATGATCCTAAATATAGTACCAACTATAGCAAGCTCTGATCCAGACATTGAGGAGCTATGCTCGTTTTTCCATTCTCAACCTCGGGCCCTCCCCACAACGAACAACTCGGCTTATTATTGCGTGACCACTAGCAATTATGAACACCGTGTTCATAAGTGCCCGTCTCCTCCCGGGTTTGTTAATCGAACATTATCGCTAAAGACTATCCTCGAGAACGACGTAACTCTTCGAAGACGAGAGACTTGGGTTTCGAAATTTAAGCTTGCAAGACTCTTAACGCTTGGAGTTCTCCGGTTTCAGTCGACACCCTGGCTCAGGGGAACTCTCGATAGCGGCAATATACATTTTCTTGAAAACGAACCGCATACGTATAACAACAATTACTCACTCGAGGGCCCCTTCTTACACACCCAATTGTCTCGAAGTACAACCACTCAGCACCTGACAGGAATCAAAGCATCGCATCTGGCTCGAAACGAACTTTTATTCAACCTTGGGGTAATTCTCCTAGAACTGGGATATGATGCACCCCTCCAACAACTAAGGCGAGCCGAAGATATCAAAGATGGCGATACAGATGCGAACTGGTACATTGACTTTTTTACTGCGCGAAGGCTCGCGCAATCGGCACCGAGGGAGCTGGATGCGAGATATGGGAGACTAGCGAAGAAGTGCCTCGACTGTGACTTTGGCGTTGGGGACGATCTCAAATCTCTGGAGTTACAGTGTTTCGTTGTCATGGATATTGTGAATGAGTTGGATAAATGCATTGAGTTGGACGAGCAGATCAACTCCAAACTTCCATCTCAGTAGAAGAGTTTCAACGTGCAAGAGAGTTAGTAATAACGGCTACTACAATAGTTAAACCTCGAAAGGTATGATTAAGTGATCTATTGATAGCGACGAGTGGATATAGATAAGGGAACTGCATATATAAGTTAAAAGAACTTAAATTTAATAGTCGTCTTTTATAAAGCGAAGTTTGAACGGAGAGGTGTAAAGCTGCGTGGAATAACTTGACGTTGTAGTGGGGGAGTCTACTTGCTGCTCGGGAGAAAGGTGACATTTTGAGAATGCTAAGATTGCGATAATGAAAAGCTGTTCTAGATTGAGTTTGCCGACGCGATCGAGCTTTAAAGCTGGGTGGTCTAAAAACAAATACTCGCCTTGCACGGATGAAACCATTGCCTCTCCCCCTTGTATACGGTATATCCACTTGATTGGGTATTGGTTCGTAATCTTGGTAAGGAATGTGAGAGGTTAAGTACAGTTTTTTTTTTTTCAAAATACACATTCGCCATCGCAATGACTTCTATTCTACGCCTCAGAAACTGCACACGAAAGCTGGCCAGGCCTCCTCAGGCCTTTCTACAACCCCACCAAAGCAAGACCCCGCCACCCTTCTCCCGATACAAATCATCTTCCGCCAGCAGTTACAAGACACATGAGCGGCAACAATCGAAAGAAACACGCGTAGCCTTGACAAACAAGCAAAAGCTTGACGCGATACAGTTGAAAGCCGGCGGCCTCTCCGTCTCGCAAATTAACGGATTTTTCGAAGATGTCGGGAAGCGGAGGAAAGCGATGAGTAAATGGACCCCAGAATTGAAAGAGCGCGCTGCTAGGTTGACGGCAAAAGGCATATGCGACGACGAGATATGCCAGCGGATCGAGGAAGGGAAGTTGAAAGTTACGCCTGAGGAGATGGAGCGGAGAAGAGCGCAGGTTGAGAGTTGGGGGGCACAAAAGAGGAAGAAAGCACTATTATTGAAGAAGGCGGATTGGAGCCATGAGAGGATTCGTAATCACATGGCTAGTCTTCCTATCATTATACCCATACCGACAGGGATGTCTGCGCCTGCTGCGAATGCTAGAAGTGCTGGAAGTTCTGCAAATGGTGCCGGTGTGGATGGTAGCAGTGGAGGATTTGGTGGTTAATCACCGGATATCGGGATATCTTCTCGATATCTTCTGAGCGGGGGCAGAATTTTGACTACCGAGGTAGAAAGACCGAAGCTGAGCTTCTCAGCATCAATGAGCTATATTCGTGTAGTTCTCGGGAGATGTTGAAAGCTTGGCAGCATCGAGGTTTATTTTGTTGCACAGGAGGTGATATTTATACAATGGTGACAGCGCAATCTCGACACAAGTCCCACGATACTTCCTGGGGCTGAACACTGAACGCCCACATGATTCCAACTTCGCGACACCTAGATTGTGCCAGGACAAAGTGTCTTTCGTAACACCTTTTGACATTTTCTTTACAAAAATGCATCTCAACGCTTCAATCCATTTTTCTCGCGTATTTTTTCCAGCCAAAACAAAAATGCTCTTAAACTTGGCAGCCAGTCTAATCCCAACACTCCTCCTTCCTACTGCCCTTCTCATCCCCCCATCAGTCCTCTCCAACACGCAATTGGCCCTCGCCTTCCTCCCCCCAATATGGGCCTGCTTCCTCTACGACCCCTCCTACCTCCCCCTTCTGAACGCCCTGTGGTCAACTACCCTCCTCATCTTCCACAACCCGCGCTCAGACTTCCGCCTCATCCATCATTCACCCAACCAGGACGGTCGTCAGTTCTGGTTAGAGCCCTACCCCGCCTCCCTCCGCTCTCGGATTCGCTGGGTCCTGACACTAATCACCAGCCCCCATTTGACAGGCTGGGACACGCCGTACTCAGCGGATGTGAAACCGATCCGCTCCGAGCCGCGTCTCCTTTTCATAGCTAAAAGAACAGCGCTCGCAAGTCTGGCATTCGTCCTGCTCGACGCAACGAATTTTTATACATGGTACGACCCCTATTTTCGCTGGGAAACGCCGATCGACTTCGCGTTCCCACGCCGTCTCGCAACGTTCTTCTCGAGCTTGCGACTGGAATGGGTATCGCCACGGGCCATACGAATATTTGTTCTGGCAGCCCAGCAGTATTCTGCATTTTCTCTGGTTGGAAATGTCGCCGGGGTTCCGCTTGTGGCGCTTGGAGGTGTTGGGGTTGTGGGAGACGTTTGGGGGGAGCCGGCGAACTGGAGGCCGGTGATGGGAAA
>QGMK01000331.1:0-28217 GCA_007825345.1 Lachnellula suecica
GTACGTATGGAAGAGGGAAGAAGAGGGAGGATGGGATGGGAAATGTGAATCTTTGAGGTGGAGGAAAGCAAGTGGCCTGGGGTTCTGAAAATATGAATTCAGACACCGGCCTTTCAAGTGGAAGATCATACCGCCAAAAATTCACAATATTTTCCAGACCTTGAGAACTTCAAATAATACACTTCCTGCAAATATTGAGGAGACGGTATTACTGACGTCAGAAGAAGAATAGAAGTTAGGCAGAACAATATAATTTAAGCTTAAAGCAACATCCATCTTCCATGCCTATGGGTAATTTTTCGGGAGCAGCTCGTCAGACCCATATCTACAACAATGCCCGAGTAGTTCTAAGCTAACTGCCTGCTACATTTCAACCTTCACAGTGCGAAAGCCAACTCCAGTTACTCAAGCATATTGGCCTGTTCTGAACGGGTCAAATGTCAAGATTTGCCCCCCAGCCCCCTAAAGTTTAGTGAGCATTTAGCCCCTGAGAAACGCGCTACTGTCCGTTTTTGAGGGGTACCGAGGAATTGATCTCATCAGATCTTCAGAACAATGGGAATGCCGCGGTGATCTGCAACGGATCCTTCTTAAAAGTTCGAAAACCATGAGCGTTGTTGGTGATCGTCATAAGCTTGATTCTTAGGGCTCAAATTGGTAGACTGCCGAAATCAACATGGTTTCTTCCTCAAGTTTCCTATCTTCGGTTCGAAACTGGTAGTTTTTTTGTTTCTTTGTTGTATTTACACACACGGTCGCAATGTCAAACTTCCGGACTCGCCTCGTTGCTGGCATCCTGGCCCTAAACTCTGTTACTTCGGCGCCAAACCGTCTCTCTAGCCGTGATGGGCCAACCTGTACCGACTTCGTCATCCCGATTCAGGCCTCAGCTCCAACACAAGTGTTCCCGCAACCACCTGCCAACATCACAGATCCAACGGCTCTTCTCAATTATGTCACATCATTCGGCTCTGGAAGTGCGGGAGGCCTATTGGGGGCCGTCGGTACGGTAATCACTTCTGGGAATTACAATATAAGCATGCGATATTGTGAGCCACAGGTCGCTGATGCTTCGAGAGCCGATACGCTTCAGTTTCTTGTCCATGGGATCTCGTATGATAAGAATTACTGGAATGGATGTATGTGTATCCTCCAAGTTGACTGAGAGATACTGACTCTAGCATTTGCAGTAGGATATGATGAGTACTCCTGGGTTGATTATGCTACCAATCAGGGATACCCAACTTTGGCAATCGACAACTTGGGAAATGGAGAGTCGGAACATCCAGACGCTCTGCTTGTAACTCAGATGACGATTCAGGTGGAAATAATGCATAACATAATTACCATGTTGCGCGCTGGAAGACTTCCCAAACTCGCCACGAAGTTCTCAAAGGTTCTTCTTGTCGGTAAGTTCATCGTCCCCCTTGCGAGAAACTCAGAGCCAAAGATCTTAGGTCATTCCTACGGCTCAATCTGCGGCAATGCTCTCGCAACACACTACCCCACCGACATCGACACTTTCGTTTTCACCGGCTACTCAGGTCGCTTTGCTTTTGGCGCCATCCCGCTCCTTGAGGGCGCCCCTATTCCCGCAATCGCAGAGAACCCAGAACGCTTCAGCAGCATCATCGATCCCCTCTACTTCGCACAATCCGTCGGATCTGGGCGCACAGCAACATTCTACACCAACCCCAGTAGTCTCGGCGGCTTCAACCAAGCCGCAGCTGACTACGACTTTGCCAACGAGGGGACGGTGGCTCTTGGTGAGGTAGTCACTATTTTCTATGGCCTGGGGACGGCAAGTGATTACACTGGGAATATACTGGTACTTACGGGAGAGAATGATGCGGTTGCGTGTAACAGCTTGCCAGCACCAGACTGCGGGAGCGGCGCGGACAGTGTGCCGGCGCAGGCAGGAGCGTTCTTCCCTAAGGCGAACTATACAGTGGTGATTCCTGAGTTGACTGGGCATAGTGTGACACTACACAACACGGCTCAACAGTCTTTCAAGGTTGCTCACGACTTCCTTTCTGAGAAGGGGTTCTGAGGTAGCAGGGAATTGAATAGGCGTTTGGGAATTGATGCTGGGTAGCTCTGGCGTAGAAAATTTCATAATTTGGAAGAACGATCAACAATGGTAAAAGCGCGGCGCAGATGTTTCTCGCTCCATATTTGAAGAGCACGATTACATCCGACTATTCCCATCGATTCTCTGCGACTCTGAGTCTTTGATGTTGATGGTTCAAAGGCCTTGTGGTACAGCTAGTAGGATCACCACCACCTGTAAGAGAAAGAAAGCGCAGCAAATAGGAAAATAAAGCACGATATTCAGACTCTCGAGCCTACCATTTAACTCAATTCAAGTGTTCAGGTCTTTGCAGGGGATTCCTTGCGTAAATTATCCGCTTCAGCTAGACAATCAAGGCGCGCTAAGTAGGCGATGGGCCAAATGTGTGAATCTGTGCTTCTGTCATACAACAACATGAATACAAAGCTCAACGGTATTGTTCGATATGATGGTTCCTCTGATGTTGTTTGTTGTACGTGTTTCACGGTGGAAGGTGGGAGGGAGATTCAAGCTACCCGCAGGGGTTCAAGTGCCAATTTAAGCGAGAACCTTAACGCCCAGCCCAGCCCAGCAACCGCCCAAGCTCAAAGGAAGGGACCTCGAATCAACAAACCCCCCTTTTCCCATATACCCGTACTCATGCACATGCGCTCTACTCTGCATTCGCATATATTGCTGCCCGTATACTTTGCATAGAACCACACAGCATCACACATCTGCTCCGAACACTCAGCAATCACGTTGTCAGGTACGGGAGACAACGACGGTCCGTCCGCCGTCGGGCTCGAGATTGACGAGAACGAGCGCGAGCACCCAACGAAGCAGCTGGAGGAAGAGATAATATCGAGAGCTCAGTCGCCGCCCCCTAGATACCCCAATTCCGAACCCTCGACTTCTGCGCCTCCGTCGCCGCGACCACCCCCCTTTTCTTCGCTCTATACGTCAACCGCCGCGGTTGTAGAGGCATATAAGACCGCTGTCACCGACGCAGGAGCGTCCACATCAGTCCCAGCCTACGCGCCCGTCGCACCGAGTACAGCGCAGCCGTCAGCTTCTCGAGACGTTGTTGCAGAGACAAAGGCTGCTTTACCGCAGGATACCAAAGGAGAGTCTTCGAAGAAAGACGAGGATAGCGAGCCACCGCCAGCATACTCAGAGGGTTCCAGCCCACTCGAATCTTTCACATACCTGATGGCGGCCGCAGGAGGAGCTGCGAGTATTATTACTCAGGTGCAGCAAGGTGGTGCACCACCTATAAATACGTTGGGGGGTATGTATGCCCGGAAATTGGAGATGGGCCGGGTACTGACGTGACGTAAAGATGTTGGCGCAGATGAGAACATTACGATGGACCTTCGGTATGAACTCCCACCGCGAATGAAAGGAAGAGACATGCTAATGGACTAACAGGGGCCAACGGTTCACCTTGTCTCGAGATGAGCTCTTGACCCTACCGGAATTTGTCCTCTTATCACTCTTTCCAAACGGCCTTCTGCCAGATGGGCACTTGAACCAGTACCATGAGGGCGATGCCTTCCAAGTTGATGTTCGTGAAGTCAAATTTATTCGTGATATAATATGCAATGTTGATGTACATATAACTAACATGACCTCACAGTACGATCCCGCATCCTTACAATACATGCTCGAATTCTTCCGCAATGTCGCACAAACAATTCCTTCCGGCTCGAACTCACCCTCTGCCGGGCCTGAAGCGGATCCTATTCCCATTGAGCCGATGGCTGGGTCTGCAAGAGAAATGTTGCAGGACCGAGCAGGCATAATTGTTTTGAGAGAGGATCTGGACTTTTACGTAATTCCACCGCATGCGGATATCGAACAGCCAGAAATGATCGAGGTGAAGCGCGCAGCTGGAAAGGCCTTGCTCAAGCAGGATGGTATATTTTCTGGGCTGAGACGGAGCGAGGAGACTGGTACAACAGAACAGCACTTAATTGAGATGTTGACCGCTGGGTATGTTTCGCCCTGTGGTGTGTAGTCACGTCACAATATGCTAATATGGATAGCGGTTTCAACCACGAGGATCATTGGGGGCACAGAGCAAACGAGCCGAATAAAGCGGTCATTTGCAGTCTTGCACTGGCACGGTTACGGACCGATATTCGCGGCGCAGAGATGGGAAGTAATGCAGTAGGAATGGCGCAGAAGCTCCTTCTTTTCTGGAGGAAACCAGCTCGAAGATGTTGGTGGGAGGGCGTCGAGCTCGATAATGTGGAAGGCGTGCAGGGGAAGTTAAAGGTGTGGATCAGAAGAGTTTGGACATTGGAGATGAGTGTCATTGGGCTGCGTTAATCAACGGCACACCCTTCCTTTTTGAGAGGTTTTTCCTTGAATCATACTTCTATCTTTGTTTGTCAGATATATCCGAGGTATAGGCTGAGGGAGCAAGCGTTGTTTCTGTTACCAGCATGGCCATCTTGTTACTTTTCAGCGCGCCATGATCCTTCCTGCGGCTTGGGCCAATTCCCGATACATACACAACAGGAAAAGCGCAAGTAATTGGTGCTATAGATAATTAGTCCCCAAATTGTATTTTTGTTGTTGCCTACTCCTATGTTTGGTCTCGTAGATGTGTAATTGCAAGCCAAAAGTTCCCAAGCAGTTGGTTAGATCGGTCGTCTGACCTCTACGGACCCAAATCTCCCCCTATCGTTATTTTTCCGAGTCGAAACGAATCCTCCAATCGGTACTTGTTTCAACCTCGAATCGTTCCCTCATCAGTGGAAATTTCAGTTGAAATATCCCGCGACGTGGAGCCGAAAGCGAGACTCGGGATGCCGGGGCTCCACAACACCAAGCTAATGTACCCCACACCAAGCCATACTTGTTTCAGTGATATTAACACAAACAAAATTATTTACCTCATGTAGATTGGCTCAGGTTTCTCACAAATTGCTCTCCCGGAGTTCGATTGTTGGCTGGATCGCCCTGTCTCTTATAATCTGTTTGTGAAATAGTATATATATTTTTATCATTTTTCTCTGTCCAGTTTTCTTCACTCACTCTCCAGCCTCCGTTCTCGTAACTTTCCACTGTATTCCACACTTTCCCCTTCTTACTCTTTCCGTTCAGCCATGTTCATTCACGCCATCCTCCCCTTCCTCCTCGCCACAAGCGCCTCAGCTCTTATCACGCCCCAAAAGCGCGACACTTGGGGAGGCGCTCTCTCGCTCGGCCCAACAACCTCCCACATCATCTCCGCAGAAACAACACTCGTCCCAGGCGCCGCGCCTGCAACACAGAACGGAGAACTGTTTCTCTGGCCGGGTATGTCCAACGGCACCGGCGATCTCATCCAGACTACGCTGGAGAGCTGGCCGGATAATTCGTGGTGTGGTGCTGTGAGTGGAGAATGGTGAGTTTGAGATGCTGTTCGGTCGATGTGGTGGTTGCTGTGCTTATTGAGGAATCCGTAGGTGTGTTCGAGCGTCGTTGTTTGGCTCGTTCGGCCAGCTGGACGCTGATGCTGGGGTGGTGAAGGCTACTGATGAGGTGAAAATCGTTTATACGCGAAGTGCGGACGGGTTGGTCTGGACTCAGTACACTTCTTCCCCTTCCCCATTTCCATCCTTCGCTAAATATCATGGCTAGGAATGTAACAAACGCAATCACTGGCGCCTATCTGTCCTCCTTCTCGCATGCTTCCGGACCAATGACTGGGTACGTCGCTCCTGGTCCAAACGCTGGTGGATGTAGAATTGACACAAGATAGATGGGGAACGGGCACCGAGTGTGATGATAACTGCAGCGGTACGATCGCAGCGCAGGTTTGGAAAAACACGAAGATCACGCTAGCTTCTCCTGATACGGCGTTCTCTGGCACGTTGGGAGTGAGTGGAGGAACTACTTACACGGGACTACAGAACTCAGATGATGGGACGGTTTGGACTATTGACAGTATCAACGTTCCTGCTATGGTCTGAGAGCTTTGTGGTGAGAGAGGGAGGCACGTTGATGGTGGTGTTGGAAGGATTCTCTTGTAAATATTTTCAATTGCACATAACTGGTACTGAGGCTCAATTCAGCACAACATAGCACGTACTTGTAAAATCTCCGTAAACACTGCATATACTAATGCCGTATGTTAAGAAGAGTTTGTGTCATTCACTATCTATTATAACTCTCATTTGAATGATCCACAATGTGTGAGACATTAAACGACCAGCTAAACATAGCCTTTCAGGGAAGGAACCCCCTTTTCGTCACGTTTTTCTCAGTAAGTCAAAAAAGGCTAAAAGGCTGTCCCAAGACTTCTGGCATACATCAAATACCCCGCCTTGGTGTTGAGTGGTTGATTGTACTTAGGAAGTTGTCAATAAGTCATTGAGCTTGGCGGAAAATCGAAGCTAGCCAGATCCTGGCTTGAAGTAGTATGTACTACCTAGTCTTGCGGACAAAGCATACGATATCAAGTCTTTTTTTATTTTTATTTTTTTATTTTTTTGAGACGGCAAAGAAATCTACAGCAGATTCAGTGGTCGCGGATACTCTCGCCTCACATGTTGATATTTTCGAAGATGCATCTTCAATATAGCATTTGGAAATGGAACGCTTCGGATTCGCATTCTATCAGAATCTTAGACTGGGAGGGTTTTCAACAATCTTTTTTGAAAAAGGCTTGATGGAACCAGACTTAAATAGCTATGAAGGGTGCGTATCATGAAAACAGAGGGTTGATTATATACAAAGCTACTGGGCTTGCCAAATTGGCCAGAACCGGGGCACCAAACAAGTCATAGAAGATTGCTAATCAAACCTTCAATCCAACTTTTTAGGTACCCCAGACCTCATTTGAACGTAATGGTAGTGAACTGCGTAGTCGTGCCATTGTATATCCAACCCAAGAGCAAAGTCTGCCATATGTCAGCACAGCCACTACAGCAGCATCGAAGAACAAACCTTTCCCGTCGTATCGATATCAGGATACGCATGTGAGTTGTAGTTGTACGACACAGCACAGTCCGACCCACTGCAGCCCGGCGTAACGGTGACGTTCTGTGCCACAGTTGACCACGGTCCGGTAATGGCACCGTTTGTGGAGTACATGAGCTTGAAGGTATCATCTACCGTGAACTCATCGTTAAACACCGCAAGCCAGGTGTTATAATAATTTGACCAGAAGACATCCTGTAGCCAGTGTCAATAGACATTCATTGCTGATTGAACCTCACTTACGCCAGTGCCCACACCGTAATCTCCGGACCTATAGTTGAAGATATTGGCTGAGGCATCATTTGCGGCAGGAGACGTTGTAGCCCATTCCTTTCCGTTCCAAAATATGTATTTAGATCTGTCTCTAATCGAGTCCTCTGCGACGCGCGCAACTTTTATCCCAAAAGCCCCCTTCGGCGCTCCAAACATGAAGATATCGTCGGAGTCGTCCCGAGCACGAGCTAGTCCGTACAAGCCGTAGTTGATCTCATTCGCATACCACATTCTCGGCACTACACGCTCCACAGAAGGCCCATCAGCTCCGATAGTGATTTTGGCTAATGTGGAGTACAGGTCGGTGGGGTGGTACGGCGGGATCCTGCTAATATCGACCACGCTTGAGACTGTGTATCCGCATTGGCCATCACAGGCGCTGACGATGTTTGTATCTGGCCATATTCCAACGCGGCGACCTGCTGTGGATGTTTCGGTTCCATCGAAGGGCCACTGCTGTTTGGCAAACCCGTCGCTGCCGTAATCCGTCAGGGTCTTTCCATCCTGAAATCCAAGTTGTCTAAGCATCTGATTGATTGTTTGGAGGTGAAACACTTACGGCGCTGGTAGTAACAATAGTATTTGAGACGAAAGGGTAGTACCCCGCTTTCTTCTTGTCGTCCTCGTTGAGAGTCGACGTGTCCGAGAAATTGATAATGTGCTGGCCAGCAACAGTTCCCCCACCTCCGCCGTCTCTCTGGATGGGCCACGGCATGCCTTTCAGAATGGCATTCGTAGGCGGACTCGAGCTTTGAACGACAGGAGGAAGGGCTGCAGGATGAGGGAGGGATGTGTTCCCAGAAACTAGCAGTTTCAAAACAAACAGAATGAATTTGCGCCAGGAGGGAGTAGCCATGTTGCCCAAGACAGAGACCAAAAGTGAGCGCGAAGGAAAAGTGCGTAAAGGGGTTTTGCCAAAAACGATGGAGCACCGATATGAGGTCACTGTACTACTTCCATCGATGAGAACTTGGCAGTGTCATAGTTCAGAGGCCCTCATCAAGCAGGTGCGTATTGTGGCAGGAAGGAAAGACGCATAATTTAGGAACTTTAAAATATTGCCCACTCAACTTTGAAACGTTATTCTCATAGCAATTACCAAACAAAAACTCACTCGCGCATCTTCACAGGTACGCAGGACATGATGCGCGTGACTTTGCATAGAGAAGTAAAGGCTGCTTCGTCAAGAAAGGGGGATTGATGTGGCACGTGATCTAGACACGTGCCCGAAATCTGACCGAGCTTGGTACGAATCCAGTGCGAACATCGCGCGAACCTCATGAAATGCCCTTTAAGGCGAAAGGTAATGTAACTGCCCCGGTATGTATATAAGAATTAAGACCCTTGAAGATGCACAGCATGTTTTATGCTCCTTGCCAACATCATCAAGTTGATGACCCAAATCATTTTTGCCTACACGGTCGCTACCTCGTGTCCCACGACTTCGCTACAACTCCATCCTAGCAAACAAATATTACAATGGAAGACGGCTTCGTAAAAAGATGGCCCAAGCTCCTCCTGCGGATAGAAGGCGCCTGCATCTTCGGCTCCACAATCTGGGCGTACTCGCAATGCAATCAATCATGGTGGACCTTCGCCGGCGTTCTCCTTCTTCCAGATCTCGGCATGGCAGGATACATAGCCAACACCAACCTGGGAGCTGCGACCTATAACTTGGTGCATACGGAAACGCCTCCTCTGATTGTGCTGTGCGCTGCGTTGGCTCAAAAAAGCACGATGGTTGCGTCGTTGGCGCTGTGTTGGCTGGCGCATATCGGGATGGATCGCATGTTTGGATTTGGGCTGAAATATGGGACGGGGTTTAAGCATACGCATTTGGGTTTTAGTGAAGAGGGTGGGGAGAAAGGTGAGGATTTGTGACTTGTGTAATACTCCGTGGGGAAAAGAGTAGTTGCCTATCGACTTTTTGGGGCCCGCTATACGTGCTAGAGCCTAGAGGAGAGCAAAGAAGAGGTCCACAAAAAATGGTGAATAGTGTAATATCAAATATAAATATCCTGGTTCATTCAGTTTGAAAACAGCAAAGCTCAAAATGCTAGTGTTGAAGCACTGAGGAAGGGTTCGTCAGAGCTGTCGCCTGTGATGTCTGGAAGGAGGACCCTGATGACTGATGCCCCATAAACCTTTATCGGGATATTTCTCTGTCGTGTCACAACAGCTTCGTCCCACGTGCTGAACGTTTCAATCACCTTGACAGCAACGATATCTTTGACACCACAAAAGTAAATTTCGACGGGAACAGCCGCAGGAACTCAACAAATATCACATATCAAAGTGCTTCATGTTCAGTTGACACTGAAGAAGAAACACTACACGAATGGCCAACAGTACGATTCTTCGCTCGCTCGTATTTAGAATTGATATATGAAAATGTGGCTCCTCAATGCCAGCAGTAAAGAGGCCACTTAGCCAAAATTCCACAAGGCAAAAAGGCCCTCACTCGGATTTGCCTCGAAGCTTGGCTCAAAGGATATAAAACAGAGCCTCCCAGGCTTTCATGAACGTTGTTGGAGTGCGGTTGGCGGTGGTATTTCCAAGAGGACGAAGCCAAGGTTAATGCCCCTCAAAGCCCACCCTCACCAGCGCCGCGTATGAGATCAACATTCTCTACGTCGCAAAATTGAAGTGAGGGTATAAAACCAGCCTTCATCGGACATCGCGAACGCCGAAAACAACGACAGCAAACAAAAGATTGACAGCAAAAAATCCAATCTGATCATAGAAACACACAAGTTAATATACAAGACTTTGATCTCAGACTTTCAGCTTGTTAGGAGGTCGAGTTTTGCCGCACCTTCTCCTCGCTACCCCCCGTCTGTAACAACAACTTCCAAACGCTCCATTCCGGGGCCGACTCTTGTACGCAGTGGTGTAGATACAACCCACACTCATGCTTTTACCAGATTTTATAGAGGCTTGGGAGGAGCTGGGTTATACAGAGACATACTTCGTGGCAGCCCAGTCCCACTCCATCTCCGAGCTGAGGTGAATAAGGCCGAAAATAACACGTTGTCGCGGGGATATTTCCAGACCTCCTTATACCCGTTCATCTTGACCGCGGCTGGCTGTAAACGAGCCCACAATCTGAGCCTCGGGCGCTTTTATAGATTATAAAGTAGGCCACGGTTGATCCACTTTGAACCGCTGAAAGTCCATAAACTCGCTGACTCCGGCATAAGACACCAATTGGTACTATAAAAAGGCATGATGGTATCCACTGGCTGTTGTACCATTTAACATAGAGAAACCAGTACTGTTTCATGCGGAATGGTGGATCCATCCCCCCAAGTGTCTCGGTGGTTTCGAGAAACTAGGTATGTGGAAAGCACAAAGGTATTGGAGGGGAAACCGCCGCTTTTTAAATTGAAATTGAAATTTCGTCGCATCTTCCGACTGAACGCTTGAACGCAATGACAGCAAGAGAATAATTGGCAGCGAACGAACATCTCGCCGAGCTATGAGTAAGTAGTCTGAACTACAGAATATTAAAGAGACGTGTAGGCACTTCGATTGCCGACAGGAAAATGTTACGCTTCCGCAGACAAGTACCTGGTCGCTCGCTCCAACCTCAAGGATAACTTTGTTACTTGAGTCTCTAAGACGTGACTCTTCCATTTATGAGCAAGAAATGAAATGAAACAGGAAATGTGTGTTTTCACTCAGTAGCAAGCCTTGCTTGGAGCTGAAGTTATAAGGCTGCGACTCGCACCAAGCTACATCAGTAGATTTAGAAATGTAAATGGTGGTAATTTGCCGGTAGAGGGTCTTAGTTTTGCGAATTTTGTTTCATATAATCGTACAGATCACCATCGTTTCGGACTACCGCCCGCACTGAAATCACCGCCCTTCCTTTCCCTCTCAATACGGTCATCGAATTCCTTTTGGGCCTCTTCCTTTGCGTAACCTTTCTGCTCATCCGATCTGGAAATAGAGTAGCTAGCAGTGTCCCTCTGTGTTTGTTGTTGTTGTGTCTTCCACGCGCCATCGTTTGAATCTTGTGATTTTCGGACGTTATCCCAACCGCGTCCCCCGGTTGGTTCTTCTGTCGGCGTCGGTCGGCCGCCTCGTCTTAATCGCTCCCAAGCCGAACCTTGCGGTTGTCTGCTCTGCGTATCTGCGACCATGCCTTGTTGTGCTGCTGTAGGTGACGCGTCGTCGAACATGTCGAAAGGTTGGCCCTGCTGCTCTGGCGCAGTGCGGTAGGGAGCGGGATTGGGTGTGGGGGTTTGAGCGGGTGCGGGTGCGGGTTTCGATTGAGGAGGGGGTTGCCATTGCGGCTCGGCCTGTGGACTACTCGACTCCATCTCACCAAACATGCCACCCGTCGGGCTAGCATCGTCGTAGTTGGGCGAGGACTTCTGCGTGTTGACCGGTGCAGGAGCTCTTTGCTGTTGCCCAGAAGCCCCAGATAGACTGCCTTTTTGCTCTGCGGCCTTTTTCCTCATTGCATCAACGTATGGCTTTAACCTAGCATCATTGATTTGCCCCACTGCAATCACACTCGCAGTGTAGCTTCCGAAGAAGAGATCGCCCAATATTTTCCCAAAACCGCCATATGCCAATGCTCTAACAGCATGCCACGCGAGGGCAAGATTGCCTCTCAATGGCGGTGGAGGCCCTGATGCTGGCGGTATCATATCCTTTGGGAGCCACTTTGGAGGTACCTTCGAAAAATCCATCTTGACATTAATGAATGGCAATCTGTTTGTACCAGCTGTACTCCAGCACCGCCACAAGCCTCCAGCTATTCCTATCGGACTACCATATGACATGATAGAGTTCTGTTTTGCGGACCAATAGGCAAAGGAGTTGATTTCGTCTTGGGAGAGCGGGCGATTGAGAACAGATGCTGCTTGCGTAGCTCGTAATTGAAATATTTTGTTGAAGTATTGCTCATTATAGCCAAATAGGCTGCCGAATATAGGTACTGGTTTGGGGAGGCCTGCGGTCGACAGCTGTATACTTTGGGCGGCGTTTTCGGGGTTGGAGTAGGCATCGTTGTCGGAGGGGGGCGCGTTTTCGTTCCATGAGTCGTCGAGAACCATTTTGAAAGGCGGTGCTCAAGAAGAGCTTCGATTAGAGATGTTCAAATCATAGGCGTGTATTCCTCCAATTGCGCGATCGCAAAAGTCGTGATATTGAGGGCGTTGGAAGCTCCCAAAGCTCCTTGAGGCTGTGGTGACGTCCATGTTTGGTGGTGGCCTCCTTAGGCGAGACGCTCAGGCCTTTCAGCGAACCGGACTGCCATCTCCATATATTTTTAAGGGGGAAGGTCTAACCCCTCCCTCCTCTTCCTCCATCTTCATCCACATGCATGTCCAACTGGTCATCCTTATTGTTTCTCTACATGAGACATACATGATATAACACCTTCCGCAACCTTGGATAGCTTCATTGTGCTGCGAGACATTCTCAAGTCCCGGGGGGGTCACAAGGCAGCTGCAATGTCTCACCATCCGAAGTACCATGAACAAATCGGAGTGATAATCTGCCGGTACCCTCTATATCATCTGTCAAACGAGCGTTCTGCGGGTATTGGGTACCGTCGAGCTGGGTGAAGCCACTCCTCTTGATCCAAAGTCATGTGAAAGTCCTTCCTTTTCAAGTCTTCCTCTTGCCCAAACCTCCCGACTTTTATATCGTCCTCCGATTTGCCGTTCATAATTACAACTGTCACCATGCCGTACAATGCCGGGCAATAGTCCGAGTGGCCATTGCAACCTCTTCTCCTCAATTGTCGAATGATCGGGATGGGGTACCTTGACCCGCATTCCCGTTGGGCACCTATCGCGGCCAGCCCAATAGTGGCTTGCAGGGCCACATTGGATCTCACCACCAGCACTGCCATGATTGGGCAGTGTAACAGCCTTTACAGTGGGGTGGCATATGCAGCCCCAAAATCCAGAAGCTTGAAGCTCGTTCAAACGCGAAGCTCGAAACAAGCTCCCATCTTGTCTCTCTTGTTGGTGGTGTGAGGGAAAGTGCTCAATTGCTGCCACGTTGCCCGGCCTTATACAGGCTGCATGGAGCTGACCCGGTTCTCGTTATGTTTTCGTTGCACATGCTACACCAACGTGATAGCCTTTGGGGTTTGTGGCGTTAGCTATGCTCATTGGGCTATCGTCCACTTTTCTTGGGCCACCGTCAGTATTAAAATACTTGATATAAGATGGTAAGATATAAAGTGCCTCGTATCACGCCAAACGCCCGCAATTGTTCTATTAAGAGCTCTCAAGTTCTCAGCTGCTGTTTCCTGTTTCTCTGCCAGTGGTGTCATAACAACTCTTTCAATGTCCAGCATTCTCAGTTTCGGCATGCCGTCGTCGAAGAAAGAAAAGCATTACGCGAACAGTCGAGCCCGAAGACATTCGGGCGAGGTTGTTATCTCACAGAGCAAGAAATCCAAAAAGGAGAAAGAGAAGGACAAGGAAAAGGAAAAGGACACCGATACAGAATCGATATCATCCTCAGCTCCCTCATCCTCCGCAGATACTGTTGTGGTTCCACCTCCCGAGCCGAAGAAATGCCCTCTCCGATTTGTCATGACCGGCATGCTCGAAGCCGAAGCGGAAGCCGACGGAAAGAAGGCAGGAGGCTGCCCTCTGCGAAGAGTTCAGCTTTGGCATACGATTCCACTGTGCCTCCTGGCAGCAGTTAACCTCCTCCTGATCATAATTGCGCTCCTCGGATTGGCCGGATATCGTATAGCAGTGGGCGTGCAAGGATTTATGGTCAGGTGGTTCGCCAAGAATGATGTCGATTTCAATCCATATGCCGGACCAGCCGATAGCCTTATCGACATTGAGGATGGATCAACAGTTGTGGAGGAGAAACAATGAATGGTAGTCGATATTGGACCCCGTTTTCTCGCGGTGTGTTTGTTTACGGGGTTTCACGATTCAAAAAGCGTTTCGGCAGCTCTATATATCGACTATGAAGAATTTCGGCAACATTTTTGGCTAGGAAGTCAAGGTGCTAGACGACCCCCAACTCAATCTGGATGATCGTGGAGCAGGACGTGCACGACATAAATATTTGGTAATACGAATCGATCCTGAAGCAACCAGTACGCGCAAATCACGACAAAGTCAATAATCGGACGAAGAGAACCTTCCAGATGCAGTGTTCTCTTTAACGCTCGCCTTCGCAGATACTCGGAGACCTGCCGTCATACGATCCTGGTCTACCAGATCCTCAGGGTAGCTGTTATTCAGAGAACTTCAGCACATGAAACCTGCTCGTGCCACCGAACAACTACCGTATCTGCACCTCCAACATTATTACCATCACCATCTCGATAAGAGCCAAAGCACCACAGCCTGGAACCACACTTGCCGGGTGCCAATCTTGAACCTCGATGAGGTGCGAGCGATACAGCTGCCAGCCACTTGTATTCATTTTCTCAAACTGTTTGAATTTCATCATAGCAGTAAGATCAGAGTTATATAATTTAGTTATACAGTGTGTGACTAGGCTGTGCACGTCCGAACATTACTTCCCTTCCTTTGCAATGCGCATGCTTCTTTGTGATCACTGCCTCCTCCTATTTACCCCATCTTTAGAACCTGCCTTCCTCAAACCATATTTCCAATCAGCAACACCAATGACAATTCCAACCTACCTCAGCGTCGCTGTCTCGCCGCACTCGAGTAATCAGGCTGTCTTATCACGTGTGATCTTGAAGCTACAAAACCGGAAGAACGAAAATTGAAACCGCATTGGGAGATTAGTGAAATAAAAAGATGGTAAATTATTGTTTCATAACGGGGACTAATGACCATGACCAAGGCGGGCACCATAGTAGTGAAGTAAATTTTGGTACACACGTGACCTATCTTCAGTCGAAGTCCCAATGAGACTATTTTCGTTAGACTTACCAAACCTATAAATTATTAATCTTGAAACCTTTTCTGCCAAAAGATTAACGAATTTTCAATTTTAATAAGCAACACATACCTTGAGATTTCTCCTTCGTTGACAGCTCATTTTTACTTTCTTGAGTGCACTTACCGGGTCGCCATAGTTACACCCACGATATTTACCTCAAAATGGCGATGCGGTCTGAATCGCAACTTTCATCATACAGTCGCTATCACATTGACCGAGTTACCAAGAATGGTCAGGGGAGCCCTACAGCGACTGACGAGGAGACTAAAGACGATATCCTTGAAAGCAAAGAGTTCGAAGCTCTCCCCCAGGAAGTCAAGAATCAAATCCTCGTGCAATACCTGAAGATCTCCGATCGCCAAATTTGGCTGTACAATACCCTCGTTTGGAAAAGCGGTACAGAGAAGAATATCGGCCTTGACTATGGGTTCGGCGCCAGAGCTCCTCTCCCCAACGCTTTCTGCATCGACAAATTGCACCGATGCAAGGCCTTGGATAGCCTAGGGTTTGTTGAGGTAAAGAAAAGCGAAGATCACTCCACTGGTTGCGTCTTCAATCCCCTACGGGATATGCTATTCCTGGATAAGATTCAGGAACCAGGATTTGGACACGAAATTCAGAGCGCCAATGCAGGTTTCCTTGCTGCTATGAAGAGGTCCAACTTGCACGACAAGCTACTCAGAATAGCAATTTCAATAAGGGCTTTCAAACACGAAGGCATTAATATGCAAGATACCATCGCATTTTTGAAACAGTTCAAGAATCTGGAACTGATATTTGTGGTATGGAATACTAATCATGAGGACAAACGACCAGAACCCAGCAAGGACCGAAAACTCAGAAACCCTTTCGAAATAAGGCCCTATTCCGGGCATAATTATGATGCCAATTTTCCGTTCAAGTTAGAGGAATTTTGGAACCCAGAGCCTGGAAGTTTGGTGCCTCATATTGTCAATATTAGTTATCACCGGTTGTGAACTCGACCACGGTACACTTGCGCCAATGTTTGCAATCAAAATCGATAGAGCGGTTTTATAGACAAGTTAATACACATCGGTTGATATTTCAAACGTCTCGTTACTCATACCTTCGAGCCTGAGTCTTTTCCAACAAAAATCAAATGATACTTCTGCCTACTGCTCCCTCAGTAGGGCCAGCATTGCGTCGCAACTTTTACCTTTTCTATTTGTGTAAACAAGGCCAAAATTAATAAATGTTGTTCTCTGATTTATGTATGGTAAGATAACTACTACTAATTAGCCAAGAAGCCAATAGACTGGAAAACCTCACTATTTCAGACCATCTGATTTAACATTTCACTTTTTCAGACCGAATTTTGCATTGGATTTTCAATAAATGTCCGATTTTACCCAGAAAGATTATGCTTTGATATTTGAGCTATACTAATGGGTTCGAGAGATCTTACTGGTCCTTCTATCTTGGACCACCAAGTGTACTACTTTGTGATTATTAGAACCTTCTGTACCCTTCAGCTGATACAGCAACGCGGCTTCTGATAATATCTAGCTATGCAACGTCATAGTTTAATAGCTTACATCATTACGATCCGACTCTCAACCGCCTGCTATTTAAATACTCATAGTCCGGCATAGCTGCTCTGACCCATTTTTCCATTTCCCCACCCGCCCGCTCCCCAAACTCCTCCCTCCACTTCGCGGCTTCAGTATCGATGCTAATCTTTACCGGTGCCTTATCTTGGAGGACACCAGATGATGCATTAATCGTCGACGAAAATCTTTTGATAATAGGGTTCTTGATCGCCGCGAGCTCCGCCTCCGACTTGGCCTTCCACGTGAACTTCAACTTCGACGGATCCAGCCCAACTTTCCCACAATAACGCACAAGTACCGCTGGCTTATTGATGATGTCGTTGGCCTCCAGGATAATAGACTCGACGCCCAGATGTTCTCTGTAGTAGTCGTAAAGCGTGCGCGTCCAGTAGAAAGTACTAAACGTAGCTCCTTCCTCAATCAGCTCATCCCCGTTATATTGCGTTGAGTCGATGAGGCCTCGCAAGTGAGACGGAAAGACCAATGCCGGATGCCTAATCGTAAAAGTCGGCAGCCAGCTCTTCAGATACTCGTCTGGGAACATTGTCTGATTCGTTTTGCCATGGAACGAATTGAACGAATCCGACACCTTGACAGACCACGGCTCCTCATGGACAGAATCAGCGCCAAACTGGAATCGGCTCTGAGCAACCGGATCCGCGAGCAGGGAACTATGTTCCTTGAAGAAAGCAGCCTTGCCTTCATTCTTCGCGTCCAAGGCATACTCTTCGAGCTCGTCGAATCCCTGCTGGAGCTTTTGCTTTATGATGGTTCGCTCCTCCTCGCTCCAGTCGCAGATGTTCTTGGATCGGAGTCTGTTTTCGACCGTTGCGAGCCCGGCTGGGATAAAGAAATTTCCACCGCGTCGGATTGCTGGCATCTTGCAAACTGCGGGTTGTTCGTCGAGGTTGAGAATCTTCACGAATAAGCTCGATGCTGTTCGGGGGTAGGTAATTAGAATAACGCGGCGGGGCTGTTCTGGACTCATGATGGATGTTGAGAAGTTTGCCCTGAAGTAATGCTAAAATGGAAATGGAATGAGACTGCGTTTTCAAATATACTGAGAATGGAGACGAATCAACTGCTAAATACCAAAAGCTTTCTCACGCCACGGCTATTCTTCAATGGCCGACGTCTGCATTTCAGAGATAGCGATCTAGGAATGCTAATGCTGATCAGAAAAGCAACTTGCTTCTAGTAGCTAGTGCCAAGGAACAGATGCGACGACCAAAATGCGTTTGTACAACTTCCCAAATGAGTAAAGACGCACCTTTCCGGGAGGACTTGAATTATACTTAGAACCAATCATCACGAGAAAGATCAAAGAGCCTCAGTTGGCTTCAAAGTTGAACTTTCCCATGCCCCTGTCTATCTGTGACAATTAAAGATATGTCCTGCCTATTTAGGGACGTGCTAACACCATTGGCTTGTACTACCGTATCTGCCGGGGAGAGACGGTAGGATTCCCATCCCGTTTGGAGTGCCGATTGGCGATCAACACGGCACAGTCGGAAAAGCGAGACGCAGACGGCAAGCTCCTACCTTACTCGAGGGTACGTGTGGAGGTCGCTGCTATAATAGCATGGCTTAAGATAAAGTTACATGTCCTCCTTGCGCATTTTGAGCTCTGCTGATGTCTTCCTTGTTTAGTATTATTAAATCAATGCAACTAATGTGGTCGGAATGTCAAAGTTGCCCATGGATACTTGCACCGTAAATTCCTCTGGTCCTTTTCAAAGGCTTAGCCATTCCCTGAAATTTAATTCGCTCTCTTCACGACAAAAGCGCCCCTCTCAATCGTATTAATAAATATGTAACCCGACTTGAAAAAGGCATAATGCGACCAAGTGCCCACGAAGTCCGCAATTCCACCTCCAGCAGCTTCATCATCCTCGGGGTAAACATCAAAGAACGCGATTTCCCTGACATCAGCACCCGTCGGGTTGTTGGGAACAGATGTCAAATCAATGACTCTCAGTCCAGCGCCGTAGTTGGACTGGTAGCTAATACTATCAATTACGTATTGGTTGTGGTCAATGCTGCGGACAGAGCTTTTGTAATAGCCGGTTTGCTTGGGTGACTCAAGCGACTTGATGTCCCAAATGAAACTAACCGGGAATCCATCGGCTGCGGGGCCAGACTGATCTTCCTCGTCCAGCTCGTCATCGAGGATGAGGTACTCTTGGTTGTTGACGTCCAATACCCAGCCCTATATGACAAGTCAGTACGGACTTCTTTGGGCAGTTCGAAAACTGAGGAAGCGGAGGATGATGCCTCACGAGTCGTGAGACATTCTCAATCCCTTCGCATTCTGATTCACTGAGAGATTAAGGATTGATTGTAATGTACCTGGTGAGTGTAGGAAGCGCCTTCGTAGCTAGTGCGGGAGATGATGCTGGTGTTGGTCTTGTCGGTCACGTCGTAACTAGAGATTTATTCAGTACGGGCAGAGAGGTAAAGTGTTTGCTGGATCTTACATGGTCAGAGTATCTTCGTATAACCGTAACAAATTTCTCGTTCAACGTACTTGGTGTCTGGGCCGCGGTAGACAAGACATTGTGCGTCATGAACATAGCCATCTTGGGCCCCTTGTTTACGTCTGAAGCTCGTTTTCCTTCTTGCGATTCCAAACTTGAGGACAGCTGGTGTCGATACTCTTGTCTCACCATCAGCAAACGGTAGAAGTAGCGGAAAGCCCAGTTGCGGTATTCATTGATCATTACTAGGGCGCCTTCCGGCTATATTTTACAACAATCAAAGCAAATCCATTTACATGCAATCCCAAAACCCCCAACTTCACCATGTATGAAAATAAACGGTCCCAATCCCTTAGTTGCCCGCCTTCGCCTTCTTGGCTGCGATTTGAGCCTCAGTATGGTGAGGTTCTCTGGTCTCGACCTCGACGTCCCGAGCACTTGCCTTAGCCTTCTTTGCAGCAATCTGGGCCTCAGTGTGGTGTGGCTCTCTGGCTTCAATCTCAACGTCCCGGGCACCTGCCTTAGCCTTCTTCGCAGCAATCTGGGCTTCTGTGTGGTGGGGTTCCCTGGCCTCAACTTCGACGTCACGGGTGCCAGCCTTTGCTTTCTTGGCGGCGATTTGTGCTTCGGTGTGGTGGGGTTCTCTGGCTTCAACCTCGGTATCGCGGGCACTGGCTTTAGCTTTCTTTGCTGCGATCTGGGCTTCAGTGTGATGGGGTTCACGTGATTCGACTTCAACATCACGAGCGCCAGCTTTAGCCTTCTTGGCCGCAATTTGGGCTTCAGTGTGATGGGCCTCACGCTCTTCAATTTCAACATCACGGGCACTGGCCTTTACCTTCTTCGCTGCGATCTGGGCTTCGGTATGGTGAGGCTCACGTGTTTCCACGTCACGGGCGCCAGCCTTGGCTTTCTTTGCGGCGATCTGGGCTTCAGTGTGGTGAGGTTCGCGTGCTTCAACCTCGACATCGCGGGTACCCTTGGCCTTCTTTGCTGCGATTTGGGCTTCGGTGTGATGAGGCTCGCGGGCTTCGACATCACGGGCTCCTGCCTTCGCCTTCTTTGCGGCAATTTGAGCCTCCGTATGATGGGGCTCACGGGTGTCTAAGTCGCGAGCTCCTGCCTTAGCTTTCTTGGCAGCGATCTGCGCCTCGGTGTGATGAGGCTCACGAGTCTCCAGGCCTTCGACGTCCCGAGCTCCGGCCTTAGCTTTCTTTGCTGCAATTTGAGCCTCAGTGTGGTGGGGTTCCCGAGTTTCAACATCGCGAGCGCCAGCCTTGGCCTTCTTAGCGGCGATTTGAGCCTCAGTGTGGTGAGGTTCGCGGGTCTCAAGCTCCTCGACGTCACGAGCCCCAGCCTTGGCCTTTTTGGCAGCTATTTGAGCCTCGGTGTGGTGGCGTGTCTCGAGGTCACGAGCGGGAAGAAGCTCAGCAGCACGGGCGACGAAAGAAGCGATGTTGGCATTACCACCCTATGAACTTATTAGGATATGTTGAAAACTATGTGGGGCGTTTTACTTACGACGTATCTTCTCTCGATTTCAGCTGGGGCAGCACCGTTCATACCAAGAACGAAAGGACTAGCCAGCAAGGCAAGGGCCATAAACTGGGTGAAGGAAGTGGAATGCATGGTGAAAGTGAACGTAATTACTGGCCGGCAGCTAAAATGATTGAATATACAAGCAAAGAGCGAATAGAAAGAGAGACTCGGACCAGGAGTGGAGATAGAATGCAAAGATTGTGTGGAGAAAAAAGTTGTGGCGTGAGCAGGAATGAGAGCTTTATAATCTTTCGACTGTGGAGTACCGACCCCAGGAGGAGTGTCTCACCTGAACATCCATGGTAGGCGCTGGGTAATATCTAGCCATTACATCGGGTAGATCCAAATAAGAATTCGCACCGGTATGATCCCAAACCTGCTTCATCCTTCATTGCCTGGAATAGATCTTCGCGTACCGAAAATAAAGAAATTGGAAAAAACATAGCATTGAAAAGACTTCCGCAAGGGTAGAGGCGTCAAATCCGGAAAGAATAGCCTTAACAGGTCGAAAGACGATGTGCAGCTAACTTGAAGTGTGGAGAAGCCGACCGAATGACGGATTACATGAGACAGACTTGGATTGATCATCTCAAGTACGAAACAATGATCGGGCAAGTGATTGATGGAAAGATCAGGCCTGAATGAGATCAGACGCGATTGTGCGGGAGGCTCAATATCTCAAGCTTTCTCCAAGGTTGTCTAACCGAGAACCAGGAGGGTTCCAGCGCTTCGCAGAACCCGTTTCTGATTCAGACATCTAAACCCCTGAAAAACAGACAAACACCCTAACTGACATCTTTGGCTTTAATGCCTCAACTTTTGTGGCATATTGCACCCTGTGGCCTTTCTGGTGATGGGAATTTAAACCACCGGATTGGAGTTGGGAAGACAATTCGTTATTCAAGCACCTCTCTGCGACGCGGCAAGAGCCAGCTTCACCAGGTTTTCCCGCCTGCGATGACAGAACGCACATCGAAGTACTCTCCTTACTCGAGTACGACACGGCGAATCGTTTCACGGACTTCAGACGAAAGCGATCGTTCCCGCTGTCAAAAGAGGATGCATGGTTTGACGCGTCTCAACTCCAAGGCCGTAACGCGCCCCAGACGTTTGATCGACGTTTGCAGGTTTTGGCGAGCGGCCTCGACTTGCCATAATTGACAAAGAGGGAAGGTATAGACAGGAGCGACTCCCGCCACGCTGACCCAGTATCAACAGTGCATTGTTTTCCGATCATCGAATAGGTGGTGCATTGGTGTTGAGGTTCAGACGAAAATCTTTGAACTTGGATTCGGATGAACCGGAAGCTGGGCATGTGATTCTAAGCACGTGACCTATTTTAAGGCAAGTACCTGGTATACCTGAATTGATTGCATTTCGATTAAATCTCTCATACGATTCATATTTGGAAATTGAGATATTGTATGTAATTAAAATGTCCTGCTGCGCTCATCGTGGATGAAAGAATCCATTCATCGATGTCTTATTGCCGAAGCCGTACGACTTCAATCTGCCAGCTCATCTGAGACGAAAACCGAAATTATTCGTTAAACACGAAGTCTGACAGATATGAACTGCCAGATGCGCCTTCCCGACACATTGTCGTCACAAGCGTTGATTTTCAACCCAAGCATCATCGTTCCTACCCCGCGTGTTGATCCCACCTGAGCACCTCCCACTCCCATCTCCGTTCTAGATCCGATTCTTCACAACTTTTTGAAAAGCCTCGAACGTCGACCTCATCATTCCTGCTGCATATTCACATGCAAGAAAAGTGTTCAAGATAATTTGCAGACGTCATCAAGATGGCATCCAAACTTCCCTTCGAGGTGAGTTTACGAGGGTGACAATCCCTTTAGCCGAGCATGCAAGGCTGACGAACCCTAACTACAGCTCAAAAACGCGTCTCTATTCAAAGACCAGTCGTATGTCAATGGCGACTGGGTTGAGGCCAAATCTGGCAAGAGATTTGACATTGTTGGTATGGCACTCCTGTTCAAACCCATGCTCGTCATGGAATTGACGTATCTCAGATCCTGGAAATGGAAAGGTTTGGGCTTCGGCACCTGACAACACTGCGGAAGATGTCGACGTCGCTGTCAATACGGCACATGTAGCTTTTCAGAGCTACAGAAAGGTCAATCCCCGCACCCGTGCACAATGGCTGTTGAAGTGGGATGCCTTGATTCGCGAGAACCGGGACGACATTGCAAACATTGTGACCTATGAGACAGGAAAGCCGCTTTTTGAGTCTCAAGGCGAGATTGATTATGCTTTGGGTTTCACATGGTGGTTTGCTGGCGAGGCGGAGAGAGTTATGGGGACCGTTCAGACTCCAGCTGCCCCTGGACGAAGAGTCTTTACTGTGAAGCAGCCTATCGGTGTTGCTGCTGCACTGGTACCATGGAACTTTCCAATTGCGTAAGTCTGACCAGCCATATGCAAATTTCTTGACTGATGAGCAAAGAATGATATTGAGAAAGGCCGGTGCTGCTTTGGCGGCTGGTTGCACGATGATTGTGAAACCTTCACCTGAGACTCCCCTCTCCGTGCTAGCTTTGGCGAATCTCGCCAGTCAAGCTGGATTCCCGAAGGGAGTCTTCAGTGTTTTGACGACGAGCTTGGAAAACACTCCACCATTGAGTGAGGCTCTTTGCCGGCACCCACTTGTCAAGAAAGTTACATTTACTGGATCTGTAAGTGCATAACGAGGCGAAAGAATATTAAATCTAACCAGTTGGTAGACCAGAATTGGAAAGCTGGTTGCCAAGTTGTGCTCAGATGGCTTGAAGAAAGTCACTCTGGAACTGGGAGGCAATTGCCCCTTTTTGGTCTTCGATGATGCGGATCTTGACCAAGCCTCTGATGGTAAATCTCTTTCTTCAGAATGCATCTGTCCAATTGCTGACCTTCACGCAGCACTCATGGCCTTAAAGTGGCGACACGCCGGTCAAGCATGCATAACTGCGAACCGAGTCTACGTCCAGGCCGGAGTCTACGATAAATTTGCAGCCATTTTGAAGGAGAAAACATCTAAGCTCGTCGTGGGTCACGGCGCAGAGAAGGGCACAACCATGGGACCCGTCACTACTCCCCGAAGTCTCGACAAAGCCACGAGCCAAGTTGAGGATGCAAAGAAACACGGGGGCCAAGTTGTGCTTGGTGGAGGAAAGTTGACTGGCAAGGGTGGTTACTTCTTTGAACCCACTATCATCTTGGGTGCAAAGAAGGAGATGTTGATTACCGAAGAGGAAACCTTTGCTCCTGTGATGGCCTTGTACTCATTCGAAACCGAAGAAGAAGCCGTCACAGCGGCAAATAATACCAGCGTGAGTGCATACAAACGTTTGCCCGTACTATATGCTAACTGAAAGCAAAAAGATGGGTCTGGCCTCGTACTACTTCACCAAGAATATCGACAGAACCTGGAGGCTGTTGGAGAATCTCGAAGCCGGTATGATTGGAATGAATACTGGTAAGAAAATCCTCGTGTCACTCCGAACTTTGTGATTTTTGACCCAACTAGGCAATTCATCGGCTGCTGAGTCTCCCTTTGGAGGAATCAAGGAGTCTGGGTACGGAAAAGAGTCGGGTAAAGATGTGGCTATCAACGAGTACCTCATTACGAAGACAGGAACTTTGACTCTCGATGGTCATTTCTAAGAAGGGACTACTCAATACATCAGGGCCCCGAAGCAAGTGGCAGGATCACGTGACTCTCGCTGTTTTTCTGGTGGGATCGGCTCATGGAGAAGCATTTGTCTACTATAATTTATAATTCATGATGACCTTCATTATTTCTAGCGAACAAAATTGACTATTCAAATTTCAAACACTGCAAGAGCTATAAACATGCCCGACCGGATGTCGCATCGCCTACTGTACCCCACTTTTTCCGAGCCGCGGCATCAAACAGCCTAAACAAGTCGGCCCAATGAAACTCCGCTGGACAAGTTTCATTCTTTCAAGTATAACGAGTCCATATCTAATTATCATTCTACTACTTCACCATATGAATATATATTGAAGCAGCTCTGCATTATCTCAAAATGCCGACAGCGAAAGTGTCAGCTTTTCATGTACGTAGCGAGTCGCAAGAACACTAATGTTCCTCACTATCTTGAACGACATGTCCGAAAGACGTGTCTCGAGGATGGCGAAACGGGGCCTTTCAAGCAGAAGTTACGGAAATCCATGAACCAGCTTGCTGATACTCAACAGGTCCTTTCCGCGCCCATCCGGCTGTCGCTGTTTGAGCCAAAAGTCACGGGACCGCTCCTCTTTGCCCTTCTTTACTACCCAGAGAAAGTCCTCTCTCTCCTCCCAGACCAGCTACACCAATATGTCACTTCAAAGACCCTCATCCGCACGCTGAAATTCGCCCTCGCATGGGGCGTCGTCAGGGCCCTCAACAGCAAACTCTCCGACATGGCGGCCAACAACTTCAAAGGCAAAGCCAACTTCGTCAAGAGCCAGGAAATCGTGCTGATTTCCGGTGGTGCGAGCGGCATTGGCGCGCTGATGGCAAAGGATTTTGCTGCGAAGGGTGTCAAGGTCATTGCGCTGGACTTGAACCCGCCTAAGGAGCCTTTCCGTACGTTTCTGCCCATTTATTCATACCTGAGGGACTGTTCTGATAAAGCCCAGCTTCGAATATCTACTTCTACCAAGCAGACGTTACCTCATCGGCTCAGATTGCGAAGGCGGCTGCAGAAATCCGCAAAGATCACGGTGAGCCGACTGTTCTGATTAACAACGCCGGCGTGGGGTTCGCGCGTACCATCCTCACTGAACCTGAGGAGATGATTCGCAAGACGTTTGAAGTAAACATTATTGCGCATTTTCTGATGGTGAAGGAGTTCCTTCCTGCCATGGTTAAGAAGGATCATGGACACGTGGTTACCATCGCCAGTATGTCGAGTTTCGTCGCGCCGGCCCAGATTGTCGACTATGGTGCCACCAAGGTAGCGGCAGTCTGTTTCCAGTAAGCCAGAGCCTGTCCTTATTTTTAGAGTCCTTTGAGAGACGATCCCCTCGGGAGTCTGCTTCGAAAGCTCAAGACCTCGGTTTCCGAGATGCCTATAAGTCCAAATACTGATTTCTTGATAGTGAGGGTTTGGCTTCTGAGTTGAAGAACAGATACAACGCGCCAAATGTTAAGACCACGTAAGTTAGCTCCTTGCACTTTAGGTCAACCAGCTAACAGTTAGCAGCATTGTCCATCCGGGGTGGATTCGCACCCCTCTCATAGAGGCACTTACGACGCACCCGGACTTCCACGACGAGGTCCTGGAACCACCTGAGGTCACTAACGCCATCATCAATCAAGTATTGTCTGGGAAGAGCGCGCAACTTATCTTGCCGAAGAAACTTACTCCTCTAGCGGGATTGAGAGGCTGGCCGATGTGGATGCAGCTGGTGGTCAGGAACGGGCAGGGGAAGACGTTGCAGGTTGTCGAGGGGTTGTAATCGGTTTGGTATTTGTGGTTATGGCATGATTATCCCGCTGTTGCTTGTTAGTTTGTCTTCTAGTAGGTAGAGGCGTGGATAGGTTTGTACATAAAGCCTTGCTGGTGCCTAGGCTCATAGTTGATGTTGATATAAACTTACTATTGAAGCTTTACTGTAAGTTTCGTTCTAATGTGCCCCAATCCCCCATTGTGCATCTGTTTCCAGTCACTGGATAGGCGAGTACTTTGCCTAAGTTTTAACTTGCATATACCATTGATCGACTATACCTACTGCATGCCTCAATAGTCCACGCAAGGAGATAGATTATTGCACCAATGACTCCACCCTAAGCTCAAAATACAACTGGTATGAACCATAAATTGTTCATACTGCATTGCATGAACCATGGACCAGACCCAAGGATCAACATACCTGATTAGCTCAAGCACAAAATATCCCACGCCATACAAGTACTGTACCGCCACCTTTAAAGTTCAACGCCAAAACCGCCGTAGCCTGCAGAATTCTCCGAGTCTATGCACGCCCGCATACCGCACAGACACTGCCCTCACCATCACATCCCGATCCTGCCAACCAGAACCGACAGCCGGCCCCTCTTCCAAAGAAGCCGGCAGTAGCCCCGATCGATCAGCCTCAAAGTCTATCACCTCTCACCTCGCGCGCATATCGAATTATCGCGGTTCCCGCGCATCCAGATAATTCTCGCGCAACGCCCGAGTCGCTGTTTCCGTCAGCCGGGGAGTACATTCCTTCGTCGTCGAGTCACCTCCGGACTGTAAGTTGCGCCGTAGGCTACAAGCCAATCGTTGCGCGCTGCTGGTAAGCGGGCGTACGACTCTTCGGTCTGAGGTTGCCACTGGCTGGCTGAAGAAAAGCAATGAGCCGATTGAGGCCGGTGACTGTGCCCCCTGGCAGTGCTGATCTGGACGACGTTGGACACCTCTAACCTTATCCGGGATCAGCACTCGGCAGACCTGCTGGATGCTGTCGTGCTGCGAGTCCCAATTGGTGAGTGATATCAGAAGCGTACGATCTTGCATTCCCATGAACGCCATCACGATTGGGCAATGCCAGCAGCAGTGGCGTGGCCTGCTCGCATGCACCGCGATCTGGGCTGCAGGCTAAATTCCGCAATGGCGATACAAGCGCTCTTTTTCGTTTCAACGGGCAGGGGGCCGCCAGTCGGAGCGTGCCCGGGGAGCAGTTTGTGGAGAAGGCCTGTCAGGAACAAAGGTTCTATTTGCAAGCCATGACGACCATAGGCCGCAGAAACTTTCCCTTGGGATATATCTTTGCACACAGTTGCCCCTCGAAAGGTGGGGTGCGTAAATAAGAAGAGAGGGGGTTACACCTGCGCGATGTGGCTATGCATTTCATCTGCAAAGTGAAATCTCCACATGCGGGGAGACAGAACGAGCCATTTTCATCTGTTTTCTAGATCTTGGTGGTCAGCTCTGCTATCTACGGCTCATCTTTTTTCTGGGATATCTGGTTTCAGAAGATCAAAAGCCGGCGTTGGTCTCTCGAATTCTCGTCGTTTGTTACGAGTCACTTCTTCGATATATTTTTCTGCTTCCTTTTGAAACTTTGCTTTTGTATAAGCTCTGGCGCCATACGTCTTGTTGTGGCACGGGACAACGCTTTCTGGAAACATGTATCCGTACCCACCCCAGAACGGTAGTAACAACAGCTCGAAGGAAATGTCAGCGGACCTACTCCCTTCATTACTCTCTCCATCAGCACTGCTATCCATATCGTGGACTCCCCAGAACCTCATCCTCCCAGAGTATTGCCGAACACAGCACGCAAGCACTTTCGCAATGCTTACCCTCTGCGGATTCATCTTAATTCCACTCTGCCTCGCTATAGCAGGCAGAAACGAGCATGTTCGGACGAGGATAAAACAATGGAAGGCATGGGCAGCACCAAAGCTACCACATCTTTTTCCTCCCC
>QGMK01000332.1:0-28140 GCA_007825345.1 Lachnellula suecica
GTTAGGCGACAATGCGGACAAATCCATAAATCGAGACACGTGAGAAGCTTCTATTATTGGGTGGCGAAATCCTTTCCCAACTCTCCTCGCTTCTTAGGAGAATACCCGCTAGCTTAAATCTATCATCCTCACAAATCTGCTATTGTGCTTTCCCAGCTGGTCCAGATACGAGCCGGGCTAGTTATTTGTCCGGGAATAAAACGTTTTAAGTAGGAACCGGTGTCCAGATTCAAATAGTCCCGAATTTGTCCCTTCTAAACATCCGAACTCTCGTATCTGGTCAGGGTAATATACTATAACATGCATTTTGGAAGTGTTCAATACATTCTGGCGGTGGCCGAACATTGCTGGTTTACCTCTATTGCCATTGCCTGCTGGCCCAGCTAGGCTCGCTGCTCCAGCTGCCCCAAATAGGCCTTGCTCTCCTCCGGCGGCTGCCATTGCCATTGCCGTCTTGCTAGGGGCAGCCTTTGCTTTCGCTCCCATTCGAACTCTATAAAATGCTTCTTTGAAAGTATCCCATTGCTGTAGCTCGCACGCTATATAGTCCAAGTAATCTTCTATCACGAGTTTGAATTGGAACAAATGCATCAAATTTGCAACACAACAAACAGCGAGTAACACATTAGCATGCCTCTTAATAAGAAGCGGGGCAACGACAGGTACAATCTGCTTCAACATAGACTTTTACTCGTCCCTTTGCTATTGCTTCATTTGACTGAACTTTTAGAAATGCTTAGAACCAAGAATAGGTGGCACTTATCGAAATCGATGGTCCAGCACGGCAGACCGGAGCTTTTCATTTCCAAGCGCGTTGCTCGACTTGGGAGGTTCTTTCTTATTCTTTTTGCTCTGCTTCTGGCCTTTTGGTGCCCCTATTGCAATAGAGCACTCGCCAGCGGCCAAGGATGCTCGCCTCCTATAATCTTTCACCCTCTCTTTCTCCTTCTCTTTGGCATTTTCCTCTATTTTTTTCTCGGCGGCAGCAACAATTTCTTTGAGGCTCTCGTGCCCTTTCTTCACTAGAATATGCATTGTCCAATTGATGATATTCATAATCCATCCTTTCAAGCACTAATGCAATAAGTCTAGCATTATCCCCATGTAAAGGTCCGTGTATTAGTATGCCCAAGAGAAATTTTCTCGGGGGTAAATATCCATGGCCAGATCTTTCTTATACTCCTTTTTTGAGCGCATATCTAGGCCTATGCCGGTGGCCGGTCTAGCAAATTGGTGCTCAATTCGGTCCCTCATCTGTTGAGGGGTTCGCCGTGGGGGAGCAGGGTCCTCAGCGGTATAGTAAACTCGCCCGAGATTCTCAGGTCTGACCTGGCACTGAACACAATGGGCGTTGTACTTTACTCCTATTACCAAGCATTGCTCTGGGTAGTCAATCGCCATTCCAGCAATTATTAAAAAGCACAGCTTATTGTACCTGTCCCCACACCGCATTTTCACTCCGTCTTTAATCATCTCCTTCAAAGCTATTAAGCATTAGCACTCTGGTATAAGCCCGCTATTGGACTTGTAGCTTACGCTCTATTATAATTTCCATGCACTTGTAGTATACCTATGCTTTTTGAGCCGGGTCTAAGTGGGACGTTTTTGGAAGAAGGCCAACTAATATCATTGCCCCACTATCGTATTTTCGACATATGGTGGCCTTGATGTGGAAGCTCGATATATATACTGGGTAGGCATCTTAGTCCCCGTGGCGCTGGGAAAAGCTGGGTCTTATTGCTACCAAGTACGATCGGGATGACTATAGCCCCGTCTGGGAGCTTCTACTGCGTCTTCTACCACCAATCCGCGGTCCACATCTCGGTATATCTTCTGGGCATTCTATCAATCCTTCGTGAAGCCTCGTAGTCGCTGTCAGCGATGTCCGCGCCGTTGTCCGCATCATCTGGAGGCTTGCTCGTGCCCCTATCTCCGCTCTCTTTGTGAGAGTCGTTATTTGCTCTAGAAGATTTGTATTCTCGGACAGGAGCAAAGGCTATATATTTCCCCAGATTCTTGTTACTTACGAGATATTTGACGCATTCTGCGATGTTCCTATGCCGGAGCACTAGCTCGGGCTCAGAGCGGGGGGCTAGCTCCTCTAATTGCTTTGCTGCACCTGGCTGACCTTTGTGCTTGGAGGACTCGGCCGATGTTGTGGTAGATTGTGGGGTCTTTACGCCAATCTTAGTCCAGGCCGTATTTTTCAAGCCACAATCGATTGATTCGATCATAGCCATAAATCTATCCGAAGTGGATATGCTTAGATATTTACGCATAGGACTTAAATATACATCCCGAAAAAATTTATTTAACATTCCTTTTGATATCCCCGCCCGGAACGCCCAGAAGCTGAACGCGTAGTCGGTTGCGGATATATAGGGCTCATATAGTTTGTCAGGTGCATAAGGAAAGTTGTTTAGTCCACCACACTCGCTACAATGTATATGATTCCACTGGCAATTGATGAAATTACATCTTAGACCCGTCCCATCACAATCAGGGCAACTCGCCTTTTGCACAAGTTATTTACTTGCCTTATGCTATTCGTGCTCGTGGCCCGCACTCTGCGCGCAGGGCTGGCCCGCAAGCTTTCATTTCCTGCCTTTTGCCACGCTCGCGAAAGTCATAATAATAATTGACGTGCTATTTGGGGTAAGTTTCGTTGATAGCAACTTGATCCCTTCCAGTCCGGGCTCATTGTCGCCCTCGGGGTCCATTGGAATTCCTATACGCGGCCTCACCTCTTCCTCGTGTGCTCTATTAAACCCAGGGTTAGCAGCCTCAAGATTACTCTCGATGTAGCCCGTGTCCATATCGAGAGCATCGACCCATTCGTGTATTGAAGTGTCGACCCGGGTCTGAGGGGCGCCACTCATTGCGTCTTCTCGCCTCTGGCGCTTTTCGCTATTCGCAGCCCCTCCCTTTTGTTTGCTTTGACGGGGACCTATTACCAGAGGCTCTATTATAGGGATAGCTATTGTCTTCTTTTTAGTGCGTCTTCTGCGGTCCTGGACGGGCCCTCTGACACAGCTAAGGCTGTGATTAGTAAAGCCGCTATCAGCCCTGAAATCAGCCTGTATTCTCGGACATGTGGCGCATTTAATATTAAAATGCATTTTGCAAATGGAGAGGTATAACCGCTTTTGTACTGCTCCGACTTTCGAGTCTTTATCCGGGTAGTCTTTCATATTTGAATTCAGTATAATTGGTTGTCGCCGGAATATATTTAGTCCGTATGCCGAAACAACGACGCGCTGTAGTGGTTTCATAGGGCTAAACAAAAAAAATTATATATAAAATATACGCGGGAATAAACGACAAGTTATTTGTAATCTTGTTAGGGATTTTACTTTGCGGGGTCAAGCTGTGGATGGAATCCATTTATATGATTGTAGTAGACTTGGTATACACTGCAGTCCGCAGATAATATAGAATACATGCCCTACAACTTATGTGAATTGCAGTTTAGAGTCCACGAGGACCAACCGACAAAGGTCTGGGTGCTCCAATACTCCATTACTCCAATGCTCCATTGCCGAACAACCTCGTCTCATTCCTCATTTCCACCGTACTCTTCCGCCAGCAGCGCGCGCTCTTGCTCTAGGGTGAGATCAGCTGCTTGGTAGCTCTCGCCGCCGTCCTCTTCCTCATTGTCAGAGATAGCAATGCTAGCGTTCAGAGACTCCCCAGCAGTTCCTTGACGACCAGATCTGCGTACCTTCGCCGGCCGGGAGTCATCGATCATCAAAGGTCTCTTCTGCGAGCCGGCAGTAGCCTTCAGCTGGCTGCCTAGTGCTTCTTCTTGCAGTTGAGCACGTACTTCCTCTCGAGTTGTCATCCAGAATTCGGTATCATCCCCCTTTAGAATGAAGATGTACCCGTCAACGAAAGGATTCTTATTGTTCACACGTGCTCCCCTACCAAGCAGCTGCTCCTGGAGAAGGCGGGTGTAGCTAGTTTCTAGCATAATAACTTTCGATACAAGGGGGAAATTTAGACCATGGGCAATTGCTGCTGTTGGAGCGATCAGCACGCGGGCGTACGGCCTCAGACCCATTGCCTCACGGCTTTGATCTTCTGTCGTCTGAAAGCGCAATATTGCGTCGTCACGTTGCTTTTTGGTCGAAGTCGGCGAGATTGATGCGATCTCATTTTCTTTCATGCCTAAGATATCCACGGCAAACTAGTCACATTAGCGGGATTCCCTGAGCATCTGAAATGTAGCTGCACTTACCCAGTAGAGGCCATTCTGGCAGAAGCCGAGAGACGAAGAAATAAGAACACGAACAGGCTCCCCATTGCAGTCGCGCTCGTCACGCATGCCGACATAACCGTTCCCATCTATTTCGCCACCAACCCAGAGAGTTTCAATCCCTTGCAATTTGGCGCTGGATTCGTAGAGGTCTTTGATTGCAGGTTCCTCTGAAGCCCAGGTGCGCGGGACCTTAGGAACACCCTTCGATGTCCGCTTTTGAGGGGGGAGGCCGGCAGCCTCGCGCTGAGCTGCCTCATTCTCTCGGCATTCTTGCACGTCCTTACCATACTGAGCACCCGTAAACTTCAGCTCGGCATCGTTTGCTCGGAGGCGCTGCTTGATCAGGGCGGGAAAGTTGCTACAAACCCGGGAGTCCGTGCGTGTAGAAGTACCATTGTTTTGCAGCGGAGACCAGGCATTTGGCGTTCCCTTAGCCGCGGCCTTTGCTTTCTCCTTTGCATTTCGAGCCAAAATATGCGCCGAATCCTTGTAAGCCATGTGGTTCAGGGTGTTCTGGTAGCGAGGAAGATTCTGAACGTAGAGTCTGTGTATTCTCACCTCTGGAATCGACAGGCATGGCTCATACGGGTGGAACCGAGTGCTTGCCTCAACACGCCGAGCAAGACCTGTCATCAACGATGCTACACGTTTGATGCAATGCTGGAGGGCTTTGCGGTCGGGCACGGCAGGCTTGATGACTTCGTTGGCCCATTTCTTAGCGATTCCAGCCATGAAGTTGTATGTGAGAGCTTTGCTCAGTCCCTCGGCCTTGTACTGCGGGCGCCTGATTTCGAGCACCTTCAAGAACGGCAGAAGCTGAGCTGGGCCAGAAGCTATGGGCGTGGCACTCATTGCAATGACATATGGGTTTCCTCTTAAAAGATTAACATCACTGACGGTGAACCAGGTGGGATGGGTGTCTTTAATGCCTTGGTGAGACTCGTCGACCGCCATAATGCGAATTACAACATCAGGGGCGGACGTAGGCGTGATTCTCATATGTTTCAAGAAATGGCTGTCGAGGGATTGGGGTGTTGAAATCACAACGACCCGGTTGTTTATGCGCCGAGGTGTGCAGGTCTCAATGGTGTAATCGCCGTCGTTTTCGAAGGACCAGCGCTCTTTCGTCATTGATGCTTCGATCGCCTTCCGAGTCAGTGCAAGCTCTGGGTGATTCGAAACAGAGCTATGAGCGAGCACGAAAATCATTTCAGGGGCAGCGCCGCCGGGGAAAAGCTTAAGGATATCGCCAACCCATGTCTCGAGGAGCCCAGCTGGGGCGAGAATAATGGTGATCCCATGACCGACGTCGTCAGTGAGTTTGGTCAAGTTCTTCAATGGACTGGTGGGATCACACCAGCACAAAGTATTGCCTTGCTTTGGTGGGTAAACGGACGATGGGCATTGTGCCTCGAGGTCGATGATTTCAGCGCCTTCAGAGTTCAAGGATGGCTTTAACGGAAGGTGGGCGACGCGGTGCATGTGAACGTCGGTTTTAACTCTCCACATAGCCTTCTCGGCCTCCACCAAGGCACACAGGAAAGATATGATTTGGATAGTCTTCCCTGTTCCCATTTGGTCGGCAAGGAGACATCCATGAGCTTCAGAAACGCAGATGTCGGCTATGGTTATAATCCCCGTCGATTGGTTCATGTACAACTTGATCACTGAGTCGTAGTAATTCCATACGACCATTGCATCGGTCCCAATATCGCCTTCTGGATGACTGAAGAGCTTCAATCCTTGGGACAAATGCTCGACGTGGGCGAGTTCCGTGGAGTGTGCCAGCACGGCGCGCATCCTGGTGTGAATGTTAGAATCACTGATATATTCGATTGAGTGCAACGTACTTTCTCTCACTTGCCTGCACCGCAGTGTCTGTATCGCGGGCCTCATGGTCGTCCAGCTGAATCTCGTATTCCAGCTTGACCTCTCTGCTACGGAGCAGCCGCTCCCTACTCAGCATAGCATGGCTGGAAGCTGGATATGGATCTCCACTAGAGGCACCAGCCAAGTCATTCGTATCCTCATCATTCGAAACTGAATCCTCCCTATTGACCAACGTCATCTTCCCCAAAGCTTTCGCGCTTCGTTCCGGAGTTCTCGCTGCAGCCTCGTCGGCAAGGCTAGCGTGCTCAGCACCGACGCCGTGAGGGCTTTGGGTATCGGCCATTTCAGAGCTGAAAGCACAGATTAGCCATATATAACAATTGGTTTAGGGTAAAGGCTACTGACGAGCTGCGTATAAAGCTGGAGCAGCGAGGGTAGAATGGCTGGTGAAAATATGGCGTGGGAATTTGGGCCAAGATAGTTACCAAAGGTGGTGGAGTGACCTCTGAGGTGGTGAAGAGGGAATTGATATCCTAAAGGTACGAGACGAAGCATTAGCAAACAGCCGCCAATATGACAAGTCATTTTAAATACGTGAAAAGAGGACGTGGGCAGAAGAGTGAATGTGCAGGTAGGCAACCCTGTAGTTGTAGTGAAACGGCTGGCAACAGACTGGTTCCCACTTCAATATGGATTGCCGAGTAGAATAATTAATAGGGTAGGTTCTCACTTGGAGTATCAATGCAGCATTCCAAGCTGTGAAGGCTCTCTGTCTCAAGTCCGCGTGGTGAGCCAACCCTCGAGCTTAAGTCGCAATTCACGAGTCTTGCGTTGTCGAAAAAGCAAAGCTCCCCTGAAGTTGATGCTTGCAGGCCGAGCCAATCACGCTCACTTGTCATGCAGTCGCCCGTTACGCCTGGCAAAGCTGCAATATCGGATTCGTGTTTGATTGGAGCAGTAGGTAAAAGAAAGCAAGAGCGCGGTTTCTTCGAGAAGGAAATGGCAAAAGCGGGGAAAGCAAAAAACAGTGAATGTGAGAATTCGGTACAGCCAGCGGCTTCGGCGTGTCGAATTAGGAAATTTTCATCGATCTATTTAATAAACCTCTTTTGCACCTTTCTCTCTGCTATCCACGACCAAACCTTTGCCTCGTAACAATTTACCAACTACTCTCAAATATTTGCAAGCAGTCTTTGCAAGCGCTCTCTCCTCTCAGTTGCCTTCAGTAGCCCAGCATCTCTCTCTCTTCACCTTACCATTGCCGTCGTCGACAAGTAAGTATTTCCCTCCTTGGTTACAGACGCATGCTAATATCTTAGCTTCGAGGAGCCAAAATGTCCCAAGCTTCGCAATCAACTATCCTTGAGCAGCAGACTCAGGAGCGGCTGCAATCGGTGCACGCTTTTTTGACAGAAAACATGACGGCCGAGCTGGAAGCCACTGCCGACCGCCGGCAGGAGCATAGATCGATGTTCCACTCCACAGTCGATGAAATCCTCAAGAACGGCTTGGAGCTCATGTCCGCCAAGATGGCACGTCGTCGCAACCATGTAACCGCCGCCGAAGCCCGTGGACTTGAGGACGCGCTGATGCTTTTCCGCGATATGTGTGATGGGGCCCATGAGGGTATTAAGCTGTTTTATGCGAACATGGCCGCAGCTGACGAAATGGCCGCAGCGGGCGAAGAGTTGGGCAGCATGCCTCCATCACGTTCAGCAAAGCGCTCTCGGGAGGAGGAGCATGAGGCTGAGCAGGAAGCTGGCAGTCGGACTGTAGCGAAAAAGCGAGCAGTCGACAAGGAACAAGTGCACGGCACCGCTTATATCAAGGAGGAGGAGGAAGAACTACAGCGCATGTACCCAGCAGCAGAGGATTATGGCGATGATGAGGGGGAAGGAGACGACTACCATTACGCCGCCGCGGAGAGATATGACGACTACGTTTGAATAGATTAGCGCATCTGGCATATGGTGTTCAGGTGGTTTGGCGTACAATCATGCAGTTGGAGGGAATTTCCAAGGGGCGTTTTTCAGAGTGTGACTGGGTCAACTGCGTAGCCACTGCAGCTTATCCAATAAATAACACCGAATAATCCCCAATTTTGCTTGCCTCTTGTGAATTTGCCTTGAATTAAACCAGGCAACCTGCTTATTGAATCGCATCGATTGCGAGCTGACTTGACGTGGAAATATTCACTATTAAGGAGTCCAGCTTGGCCCCGCTCTCCCCGCACATCCCGGAGCTTTAAATGCAAGCTTGCTTCCAAGGTAACAACACCACCATACTCAATAAGTTCGACTGCGGCTGCTCCAATACCCACATCTGCAGATATATTATTATCTGATGCCAATTCCTGGCACCTCGACATAGAAGCCGCCGATACCTATGTGACCTGTAGTAAGTGGCGCTCCGTGTTTTGTTGCTTATTTTTATTCCTTGTCCCCCGGCATGCGCGTTCTGCGCGTACCCGCAGCCCTTCCTAGCGCCACCTGGTGAGTCTGCCTACATATGGCGATATGTTTTCTGCTGCTGTTCTTGCACCTTGAGTCAATGTACAACAAGAAATCCAACCTTGGACAAATACTAACATGGCTTCATTAGCACAAGCACAAGCACAAGCACAAGCACAAGCGCAAGCACAAGCACAAGCACAAGCAGGTGAGCAGGCTAAACTGCGGCTCGAAATCAATTAGTGCACAGCTGACTCGCATTTAACAGCCGCCAGTTTCAGTTCCTTCCTCTCTGCGAACGACGGATTGCAGGCTCGCGCTCAAGCTGAAAGAGCTTTGCACAGACTCCACAATTACATTAGAAGGCTTCCAAACGCGCGAGCCCATTCTCGTTACACAAGTGACAGCATACGTCAACCGATTAACAATGGAATTCATGGCCTCTATGAGGAACGGCCGGAGTGGTCCGCGGAGGGCAAGCGCGACCGACGTCCCTTCCACCCAGAGTATGGCAGCTATTTCTCCTTGGAATAGTGGAAAGATAACCGCTGTTGCTGCCCAGCCACCGAAAAACGAGAGTAGAGGAAAAGTGGTTCTCAAAAAGATTGGAGTGTCTAGATCTGCGAGAACGTCAACTAGCAAGTCTTCCAGTACGGCCTCTACTTCAGGTTCCAACGCCCCAGGACCAACTACATAGCGATACTGACTTGTAATAGGTTCTAGCATGGCCGCGACGACTCTGCGAGGAGCCTTGAATCAGCCCTCGACTACACCCAGTGTGCCCGCAGAAGAGGCTGTGCCCGCTGCTGGAATGGCACCAGAGGACACCGAAGATGCCGTAACTGGTCTTGGACGCGCCAGCTCGGATAGTCGAATCCAAACAGATATTATGTCGCTCCAATCCATTCTCGCAATCGTCGCTCAGAGGGCTGACGCCGAATTTGAGAACACCCGGAGAATACAGGCATTGGAGTCCGAGATGGAATCCAACAAGAGTACAATTGCTATCTGGAGTCTTACTACATCGCAGCAAGCCTCGGTGGAATACTGCAACGTCTTCTTCAATCATCCGCAATGCCCGTTTGCGACCCCTGAGATGAGGATCCACTTCAATTCCGTTGTCCATAACCCCTCAATCAGTCTAACCCTCGTTGCATGGAAGAACTTCGTTGGCAATGCCATGCCTCCTGATTCTCGGGCCTTCGTTGGAATGAAGGAAGAGAAGGGCAAGCTGGCGGAGGATTGGTACAAGAGTCGCATAGAAACTTGGTACTATGCAGGCATCGAGGGGCTAGAAGCCCTCCAAAAGTTGTAAAGTAGGGACGCTCCGCCCCTATTATACACGTTTATATCTAACCGTACCAATAGTTCAGGGTTGCTGGAGCCTACCCCGCATATTCGAGATGATAGCATGCGTGGAAATGTGGAACCAAGCCCGTCACTACGAGTGCGTCGACGTTGCCGAAATCGAGAATATCAGACAGCAGTTCACCTTTTTGACGGCCTCCTTTTTTGCCGGTGAGAGGAATAAGGAAGCATTGGATAAGCACTTCATGGAGATGGAGATGATTGACACAGAGCTGGCCTTTTTCACGGCGCTGTTGGAACTTCAAAATCTCTACATGAAAACGATTCTGAATGTCCCCAAAGACGCGTCGGGCCATTTCACATGCAGATGCAATAAGGTCAAAGGCGATAACCCAGATTTGCTTATCCACGGGACGATGCACCTCAGGAAAGGGGAGATGGTGCCCAAGCACGAATGGCTCGATTCTATCATGTTTACGCCTCCGACTACATCAAAATAGTTGATAAGGCTTGGAAACGTGGGCGGTGTGGGCGGTGTCTACATATGCAGTCGGAGCTGCCTTCTGAGGGTTGGTCTACATATGCTTTATTTCAGTTTTTACATGCGGCTAGTCATACGGCTGTTCTTCTGCTTACTAGAGCCGGGAGTTTGGAGTTTCGAGTTTCATAAGGGTGGTATGCTATACATGGAAGAACTGAAGGGTTTGGAAGTTCAGGGGTTATGGGGTTCGCTTGGGAGGCCGTTTTGCAATTGTCTATTACCTTCAATGAAATTCAATGACCTCTCTTACGTCTGCTTGCGGTGACTTTGCGTTGAATATTTCATTCCACTGAACGCTCCGTCAGACCACTCCAGGCGTACTCTGCTCTACTCAACAACTTTGTATTAATCAGCGGAAGTTCCAGCTCACCTAGCCTTCTCTTAGCCTTCGCGCAAGCCATGGTCGCAGTTTTGTCCCCAGTGTTTTTCACTTGGTGACGGGTCAATTAACACTTTGAATTTCACTACGCATTTGGTCATACTTATTTAAAGTCCGACTTTTGTTAGGGTGGACTATTCGAAATATGCCGGCGGCCCAAAAGTCCTGTGGTCACACCAACCAGCGGCTCCGCAACACGTGCTCTGAATGGTAAGCGCCTTTTACTGTCGAAATTTACAAATCATCGCTACTGTAGGCTATTACGCAGCCCCAAAGTGAGCCCCGCTCCCAGCTCAACTCCTTGAATATTTAAATAAACTTTTATTAATCTGATATTCGGTAGCCGTCTGACCCCTATACTCCCCCCTAGAAGCCGATTAGACGTGACGCCAAGGTCTAGATGTTATTTCAAGTATGTGAGCCCCTGACATCCTGCGAACCCCGCTAACCCGTTTACGAACAGCAACTGTATATGCTGCCTCTTCAGCGTTGTATATATCCCTCCTCCAAGGTGCATTCCGCCTCCAAAGTCCCCTCTCGCGACGCTCTCGTCCACAGCATCTCGAGGCTAGGAAACCAGTGGAGTCCAGTAACGGTGAGTGCTAAGCCCCTCAAGAGCCCCTGCAGCTCCAATCCTGCGCAGACTGTGCGCTGTGGACCCAGCCAGCTCGATTGGCGATATGGGCCATAGTCGACTTGGTACAGGTCGAGCTCGCGCACTTGTCTGAATCTCGGGCACCCCTTGAACAGTAGCTCAAGCCACTGCTCCCACACGTCTGCATCGTACCACGCTGCATTCATAGAGGTCCACAGCCTATCCTTCTTTGGATCGAAGCAAAGAAGCCACAGCTTTGGCGGTGCTACGCTTCCTCCTTGCTTGATTCGGCCGGGAATCCATCTGGGGAATATGCAATGGGTAAACTGAACCTCTCGACGGCTTTCTCGGCAGACTTGGAGCCCTATCGGAAGGTCGGAGGTAGGCGGCGGCATTATAGTAGAAAGATCTAAGACCGGATCTAAACACACGTTTTGAGGTGGTGGATTTGTCGTTTGCCAAATCTTCTTGCGAAGCTCGATCGGAAGCTTCGAAAACAGCTCAAATCCACTGCTCACTAGACCATTGAAGGACTGTACTGCAAACGGCAACTCATTTGTGAAAATTGCTAACGAGACGTCTTGGTGCTTGGGCTGGAAGCTTACACGAAAGCATTCGTCGCCCGCATGAGCGAAGGGAAAGGTGTAGTTAATATCTAGGAGATCCGACATTTGCGCCATTTCCGATCCTGAAAGTACGACAGAAGCTAGCAGAAGTTAGCAGAAGTGACCCGTGCATATGCTCCAGAGAAGATTCTAACTATTGGAGCTTTCACTATTTTGCACTGCTCTAGCAAAGATATATCAGAGGATCGGCGTAGTAGCAAGGGATAAAGTAGCTGCTAATAGTAACTTCTCGCATAGCACTGCAGATAAAGATAAAGATAATGCGAGCTCATTGGATTGCACAGATTTGAAGTATAGCAAAAGGGTCCCCGCGAAATCATATAATTTTGAACGCTTTTTGCTTGCTTTTGCCCTGCGTGAATTTGCTTATCTGCTCTGCTGTCAGGTGATCACCCCGCGCTATGTTTTCTTTTTCTTAAAAAATTATATGTCCGTGGTCCCCAATTAGTTTTTTGAAATCAGATTCACGCTTCTCAACTTTGTATTTGCAATGTAGCGATTTTTATTTGGTTTTAAAAGCAAGTTAGCCGCCAAACTTTCAGAGTTTATACTTATAGTTATTGCTGATGCTTCCCCGTGCATTCACCTCCGGGGTTTTGTTAATACCTCAAGCCAAAGTCTGCAATTAAAGCAGTGAATCTGCCTCCACCGATCGGAGGGTGCCCGCGCACACTTTAAATTTATCTCGCCCTCTTTTTTATAACCTTCTTTCTTTATCTCCTAAAAATTCGAACATCGACCGTCTGCATAATCGTTCTATAAATTATTGTAATATTAGTGCACCTGCCCATCGCTGTCACAGACACCTCCGATATGAGCGTCCAACTTGCACCGTACGGGATCCCGCCACCTAGCAATGTCTTGCGAGGTCCAAGTAAGCAACTTTTCTGGTGTTTTTCAGAAGATTCTCCCCTACACCCGATCCCTTTGTCTTTAAGCCTATACCAGGCTAACATTAAATAGCAGGTGCTATTTCAAGGGCTTTGACACCGTGCTTCGTCACCAGAATCCATCTTGAGGGGATGCTGTTGGAGATTATCGATCTGACCATCGAGCACTTAGCTGATGCTATATGCGATGAAGAGGCTGCTATGCCGGGAAAGAGAAAGATACCAGGCAGCGCAGCCATCTTGGCTCAGCCATGGAAGGCAGAGACATTAATATATAGCGAAGAGGGAAATACAATTATTGGAGTCACCCTCGGACAGGAGAAAGTTCAAGCAAGGGCAGGCGTTGCAAGCATCGACCGCGTCGTTGGTACTCCGAATAAATTAAGAGTCGGACCATTCGCGAATGGGGATGTTTTGGGAGGGTCTACAAAGAGACATACCATTGCAAACCGAATCCCGCTCGCCCGTGTTAACAAGCTCCTTCGCGACCGCATTTTCAACCATCCCGCATTCAAAGATCGCGCAAATGAATGAGAGGCAATCACTATTCTCTCAAGATCCAGTTGGCAGTGGATAAATATACTTATTAGCGGAAGCAAACACAGCGTGTCGAATTGTTTACACGTCTGAGAGAGACCCGTTTGATCGTGTATATATCTCAATATATTGGATATAAGTTCCTGAGGAAGCTTCTGGCTGTATAAAATCATTAGCTAAATGCCTTTAAGAGCGAGGTTGAGAATCTCACAGGAGCATTGCTCATTGTTATAGCAATCGGTAGCAATGATGATCGGATATGAAGGGGCTTCAAGCGAAGAGTTATACCTTGTCGTCCAAAAGTAATAAGAGCACAAACTTACAATAAAAAGTCTTTTAAGAATAAATAGTAGTGAGATGGTTTACTAGTATCTGCAGCAATGAGCTCCACTGCAGCGATGCATGCTTCGATGTTTCCTGCCACCTTATTGGTCGTCAACCAACGGATCACTGAATATTTAACGCTGAGATCCAATTCTCGTCATTCTTCACAATCATAATGCACGCAAAGAGATATGGAGAATACGGAAAGACGCCCGCCGATGGTCCAATAGAGCATAGTTGTCGAGCCTACCAGCAGAAATACAAGGAGGTCGCGGCGCCAGCTCCTCCACCTATTCTGCACGGCGATGTATGAGATGCACTACATCAAGCGGACGAGCACCCCACCCAGAGCTCCAAGCTTGAAGGAACGACCCAGTGGAGGACCAAAGAGCTTCCAGGAGTACCTACGGCAGTCGAAACAGAGGAGACGGTTCGACGAAATGGTTGGACAGACCATCAAATGGTGTGTGTGTGTGTTGGCAGATATAAAGATCAGCCTAAATCGCATATTCGACGCAGAAACATAACCACCATCTTGTCACCTCACGTTTGACATTCCCCCAATCCCATCCAGCAACCCCGACAGCATTTGGTCTTCTCAACGACGAGGGATCTTTCACAAGACTTCCAGAACTACCCATTCTGCTGAGAACTTTGTATTTATTTTGCAGAGCCAGCATACGAAAGACACAGTTTCATATCAAGACGCTTGCAGATCATGGGAGTAGATTGGGATGATGATGCTGCCATACTAGAGGAATTTGCAAGTAAGAAGGTGCGTTGCAGGTTTCCACGATCAAGAATTATCTATGCTGAGTCCTGTTCAGGGCTCAGGGGCCAAAGCCAGTGATTTCCGTATTTTTCAAGTAAATCAAGCTAGCGCGGAGGTACGCTGGGGACCAACGGACGGAAAGGGAGGTTGTGTCAAAGCGAGCGAAACTGCAGGTTTTGCGGACATAGGGGGAAAATGTTGGGTTGACAGGGTAGAAAGTAAGGTGTATGTTGGAAACGTAGAGTCGTATCAGAATGCTGCGGTGAAGTGGATTAAATAGAATACTGTAAATTCGCGGCTCTCTTGCTTCTACCGAACCCATGTTTTATCAATAAGTCGCCCTATGATGTTGTACCAGGGATAGTTAAAAGTAATTTCTACCTCCTCGCATGTGTTGGGCTGTCGAAGAGTGACCCATCGATCTGTGACCCTTGTAACTCCTTCGAAGACGACAGGCAAGTTCTCGTTCTTAGGATCTTGGGAAAGCCAAAATTTAAGAAAATCGCAAAGCTTTTTCGCATCCAAGACGTAACCATGCAGAGTCTGAATCTTTAACCACCGTGTTAGCGCCCATGAACATGATGCTGTCAGATGCACTCGAATTCCACAACCACAACGACTCATTGATACCGACGCCGTATCACTACTACCAGATCCCAAACAAAGATACTCTACCTCTGTATCAACCATGACCGTCTGTAACGCCAAAAGGAAAATTGTTGCTGGCGGTCTAAAGGGCTTCAACTTTAACTCTTGTGATAGGATATCTGCTCTAGGTCAGTATAAATAACATTATGGAATGATGCTGTTCTATACCCTCTGGAATCCGGGGTAGTTTTGAAGGCAGTTTCTCTACTGGCACGTCCATAACAGACCTCCAATCCTTTATGACTCCTTCTCCTCCGGGATTTGTCCTCGGTAGGGTCGATTGTGATGCCGCACGCAGCTGCTTATCTCTTCCCCCTTCACCTGCGTGGTCTGGCGTTGGACCATCGCTTCTCGGTGACGAATCGAGTATGCCCTCATCCTGGGTTCGTTCGGGGTTCGTAGGAAGGGTATTCGAGGGTTTGTTTGATGTCGGAGCCGAGGGGTCGATTACTTGAATTGCGTTCGGCGCTGGTGAAACATTAGTAACCGTTAACCCGGATGGCGGTATGTCTGGGGTCCGTTGTAATGTTCTGCCTTCGACCCAGATGCGCTTGCTTCGGTGTGCGTCGCCCCGAAACATGTCGTCAGACGTCGTTCTTTTTCCCAGTGCTGTTGTGGGCAGGCTATTATTCGGCTGAGGGTTGCTATTCAATGATAAACCAACGTGGTGTTCGTTCGGACGTGAGGGGTTCGCAGGAGGGGATTTCGATATTGTGGAATGGGCCTGGTGAACTGCTTCCGGTGCTGATGAAATATTAGCAATAGGAATATCGGAGAAGCCATATACGAACGTGAAGATATGCATCCGGCATCCAACGATCGTGCGGTCGGTTGTGGTGCTTCAGTTTCATGAGTCCGGTGGCGTTTGACCCCGCGCAACCCGCTCCCTCCTCCACCTCCCCGATGTCTTGTTTGAAGATCCCTTGTGCACTGTATATCTGGAGGGTTGTTGTTCGATGATGAATTGACATTGTGCGCGCTCAAATTTTGTGAGGTGGCCGTAGGAGGGGGAAGAGAGAGCCGATAGGAGTTTACAAGGTAGAGGATGAGGGGGAGGATGAGGGAGAGGACGGCGAAAAAAGGGAGGAGGGTCGTGATGTCGAGGTGGTCTGTTACTAAACACGTAGTAGGTGCGGAGGACATCGCAGACGAGGGATGGGTCTTGTGAGCTGCATCCGGCGCTGGCGGAATATTAGCAACTCGTAAACCTTGGAAATCCACATTCTACGAACCTGAAGGTATGCGGACCCCGCCGTCGCCTCCACCTTCTTGTATTGCTACTTGAGAATCCCCTGACGGCTGTGTATCTAGTGTGGGAATCGATGTTGATTGACTGACCGGCTGAGGGTTGTTGTTTGGTGATGAATCGACATTGGGCTCGTTCGTAGGGGTCTTCACAGACGAAGGATGGATCTCGTGAATTGTTTCTGCCATTGGCGAATATTAGTGTGTAGTAAACTGGGGGAGCTACATCTCACGGACCTGGGGATGTTCCAATTGCTTCCTTGAGATGTTTTGCCGTTTCCAGCTCTTCTGCCAATTTAACATTTTCGAGGAGTCGCAAAGTTTGGTCAAGCGATTTGTCGAACGATCCGTCGTGCTGTGCAGTTGCTTCGAGCCCATTCTTGAGTTCTCTTTCGAGCCGCGTAATTGTGTTCTCGACCTGGCACTTGTATCCGTTGTACGTTTTCTTGTCGAGCCGGACTTCTGCCATGAGTTGCGCAGATGTTGATGTATGCTGGTTCTTGTACCCTGCGACGAGTTGCGCACTCACCTCGAGCCGTTTAATGAATGGTAGGTTCCTCTCCGCGATATCTTTGAGGCTTTGCTTCATGGCCGCTTTGAGGAGCTCGGTTTCCGTCTGGAGCCGACTTTCGTAGTTTGTCCATATCGTGTGCTCTTGTTTCCATTCTTTCTCGAATGCTTCCGCCAGATCTGGACTTGAAAAGGAGAGTCTCCCCTTCACTACGTCCAGAAAATTGGGTGTTTGAGTCTCCCCTTCGCTACCTTCAGAAAATCGGGGTAGTTTGATCTCCCTAATATGCGCTGATATCTGTTCAACAACGTACTCCCAGTGATCGTCGGTGATTGAAGCTATTTGATTCTCGGTGAGGTATGGCGCAACAAAGCAGAAGAGCCTGAAATTAAGTCCGCGGTATCGGATCCGCAGCTTGTCCTCATCTTTGGATTTCTTCTCTGTCTTGATCTTGATTAGTTCCGTTTTGTTGTAGCGATATGCCGACGCCCGTCGAAGATACTCTGCGTGGTTCGTTGAGCTTGAGAATGTGACCTCATAGCCGGTTTTCTCTTTGATGGTTCTTATAGCAGTGTGGGCGGGCTTAATTTGTTTGAAGTCGAATTTTTCGGGGTACGTGATAATGCTCCTAATCAGATAAAGATATGAGCGCATTGTTTGGAGGTTGGATTGCAAGGCTGGTTGCGAGGCTGGCTGCGAGGCTGGCTGCGAGGCTGGTTGCGAGACTGATGGTGAACTGGTCGCGAGACGGATTGCGAGACTGGTCGCGAGACGGATTGCGAGACTGGTCGCAAGACCGACTGCGAGATTGACTGCGGCATGTATTGCGGCACGGGCGGGCACGGGGCAAGGGACGGAGGTGCGGGCCACGCCCATGTAGTCCAGGATACCCTGCCGGATATCCCTACCGATTTCCCACTGCTCGAAACGGCAATACTGTAGTTTACTTACCCTGTCTCATGCCGCATTAGGTTAGCCGATCATTTCACCAGACCCCTACAGCGCATGCCCTTCTCCAACGCCAGCGGTGACAGCCCGATCGGCACAGTGAACGCTATGGCCTGTAATCTTACTTCGAAGTATCGAAGTACGAAGTATACCGGTACTGTAAGATCTTTCAGCGTGTTTACCGTACAAATTTTCGAAATCCAGACAGCGCTAGCATTTTAGTGCGGTCTGTGAGTGGCCGAACGGCCTACGCGAAAGCAGAGTGGGTCTACCCCTCAAGAATCGTGCATTATATAACTTCTTCCACGTAGGAGCTAGTATAAAATATTTAGTGCAAGCCTTGATCAGTTTCCGGAAATAATTTTAGAACAATTTTCTTTTTTTTTTTTCTGATTTTATTTGGTTCTGATTTGGGAAAAAAGGCTTTGCGCGCTAAAATGCTAGCGCTGTCTGAATTTCGAAAATTTGTACGGTACTTCATCGTGGATGCTCTCGGACCTCGCACCGCACTAAGTGGGCCCTTCCCCTTAGTGGGCGGAAGCAAAGATGACCACAGGAAGCAAGATGACCACCATACAAATTTGGTGTAGCCGAGAAAAAGACGATTTTGATTTGCTTTTAATTTGCTGCATTTTGCGCTGCATATAATAATAATAAAATTGGGGCTTCTTTATGCATTATGTACTTCGTAAGATCTCGGCAGCCCCAGTTTCACGGGACGCAGAGCAGGTATCCCTGATCCGTGCCATTTCCCACCCACTCGAAAGGGCAATAGTTTTAATCCTAGCTGCCCTTCTAGTACTAGTCTCACGCCCCACTTACCTAGTAGCTAGTAAGATCCAGTTTCAACGCACGTGTCACTCTACGAATCACTAACTTTGCAGCGTATTTGCCTCTATGAAAGGGTTATCCGGGGACCGTAAACGCTGAAATTGTTCGAGATTATTATTGACAAAGCGCTCAATGTTGATATTTGCTTCTCAAGAGACTATTGTCTTTATCACTAATATCCCCTTTTCAAATATGAACCTACTCTTACCAGCTCTAGCTCTTGTCTCTAACAATGGGCATACCTATATCCCTAATACAATACGACGTCACCCGCGAAAAATTCCTCTCCTAGCACCCTGAGTACAACAAGGTCGCAGTCGGCGCCCTGATCTTCGACAAGCAATCTAGTGACTAGCAGCTCCTTATTATTCAACGAGCATCAACAGCGAACTCCTCGCCGGGCCTTTAGGAGATCCCTGGCGGAAAACTCGGAAACGAGACCATCATCCATGGCATCCGCGAGCTATTCGAAGAGGTTGGCTTTTATACGTCTGGTCGAAGTTTTGGGAGGTTATGGATGAATCAATATGGTGCAAGGTCAGCTGTGAAGCGAGGGTAGAGAGCACAGCATATGTGCGGTTGGATCCGGCTGAGCACTAGGATTATCTTTGGGTTACGAAGGAGGAGCTTGAGCGTCATGAGAAGATGAGGGAGGGTGAGGTAGTTAGGTTCAAGATTACTAAGCCGTGGCATGAGGCTACGATGCTAGAGGGATTCCGATTAAAGGAGGAAGACGAGCAAGACACGCGAGAAACTTTGTTTGTGCCTTGAGATGGATTGGCTGTGCTCTAAAGCAGAAGTTTGCTTCCGTGTGGAGAGCAAATGACACCCTAGGTCATAGGGAGGGTAAAGTTACAGCTAGCTAAATCTTGACAAAATAGAAGAAGTCTCTAGGGCCAAAACTACCAGCGATTAAGAGAAAGGCGTGACAGGCGTTGAAGTGGACTGTGTCTGGAACCACCCCGCCGTGAATCTCATTTGTAGTGAGGTAGGAAACGGAGTGACTTTGCGAGGTTAAGGGCCCTGGAGGACCTCGCGCCCACCAGGCTCGTTTACAAACAATCCTTTTTATTCTTCTTCCCTCTTTAGAACGCTCCCCTAAAACGACACGCCAGCCGCCATAGCAGCATCGCCAAGATGGGTATAAAGAAAACTCTACCTTCTTCAAAAAGACCTCCGCGTCGCCTGATAATCTTATCCTGCATTGCGTCGGTACCGGGAAGGATCTCCCATTCACCCACGTCCTCCCCTCTATATCTTCAATGCGCAGCAGCTAAAGGTCTCTGGTTTCGTCCCTGAAAGCGACAGTACAAAGAGTCCCTACAAGAAGGCACGCAGTCAGGTCACTGGATTCTGGCGATCTGGACCCCACAGAAACCAGTTTTTCACGGAAACTGTCTGGGATCTAAAGGAAGGACTGGAGAAGCTGGGCAGTGAGTGGGCTCTACTAGTGTTGACCCCCGCAGGATACAGCTGCAATGAATGCCTTTGATGGACACTGTGTGGAGTTGTGTCGACTTCTGAATATTCTCCCTTGGCCATGGTACCAAACAAATATTAAGTTGCAGGGTCAATGTCTCACCTGGGATTGATTCCGCTCTTCCCATCCTAAACCCATCCGGATTTTCCCATGGCGTCGCAGGCCACAGAAAGCTACAGTAGCATCGAAGCGCCGCCGGGGAATCCAATATCCTAGCCACTTGAAGCTCGAACCTTTCTAGTTTGATTAGCGTCCCTTAAATCTGCTATCCATAGGCTTATGATCAGCTTTCATAAAAAGTCTCCACAGCCTTATCTCAACTGCGTTGCAACAGCATCTTCTATTCTTAATGTTGTTGCGGTTCTACCTTATACGCATTCTTCTACCGAGGGAACAGTTCATGAACGATTGCGATAAATTAAAAAACCTCAGGAGCAAAGCAATCTGCAGATCTGGGACATTTTAGTACAACCCTCCAAGCACCCAGTTCAAGATAAAGGCATGTCCTGATCACCTTGTTGTTACTGGGCCCTCAAAGTTAATCATATCCGCATCTCCATTTCGCAACAGCACCTGTTTGTTTCTTCGCTCCACCAGATCACTAAAGATTGATCCCAAAGGAGCCCTTCTACGAGTAGTCCAGCATAGATTACTTTGCGCCGTGGCAAGCGCATTGTAATTCAACTCGGATTAGGGAGCCACATCCACTGGCATTTCATCACATCCTCACAATGGCTGGAGTCAAAGAAACTGGGATACAGCTCCCCCGGAGCACACAAAAGAGAAGCTCCTTACCCAATACTATCGATCCAACAATTCAGAGTGCGCTCTCCCTCGATATCATCTACAAATAAACTCTGACTTGGTCTCAGATTATATCTTCGTCGACGGGAACACCCCTAACAAACGAATTAGGCGTATGTTTCAAGGCATGTTGTGTAGTGCAGATGCTAATAGCTCGTTAGCGGTGAAAGCGTGTCAAGGATGCCGACAACGGAAGCTTAAATGTGATGCTGTAGTGACCAATACCTGGCCATGTTCTGCCTGCAACCGACTAAAACTTGCCTGTGTCTCGCAATCAAACAATTACAATAATCGCGACTTTGCTTCATATCCCCAGACCTATAAACCACCCCAGGGAGTGAAGTATGAGAGTGGAGGAAGTAGTTGCGATGAGTCTCACCAGCAGCAAGTGGCCAACCTGTACAAGATCTCTCCAGGGCCGGACCCTGGAGGAGTCTTCTATTATGATGTGCCAATGGCAGGCGGTTTAATCAACCAACATCAACATGTCTTTCCATTACCCCCGCAGCATCAGCAGCAGCAACACTCTTCACACCCAGATTCTCCCGAAACATACGAGCGGGACCAGTACGGGCAGCAAAATTTGGCTGATTTACTCGGCGAATTACAGATAAACGAAGTTGGCACCGGTAGGCACCCAGAGCATGTTTCAGAGCACCTGAGTCTAACTGTCTACAGCTCCCTATCTGAATTACAAAAGCAGAATCAAAACTTTAGTCGAAGACCCAGCATTTGAGGATCTTGATGAGTATGAGCACGCCTTGCCGGCGAGTCTGTCAGGTCCAGTCGAAGTGAGGATACCGCCAGAGTTAATGCCAGACGACGAGACGGCCTTGCACTATTTCGAAATGTATTTTATGAATGTCCATCCATACGTGCCAGTTATCAACAAACCTCTTTTTTATCAGCAATGGTATACTGACCGAAAAGCAATCTCACCGCTCATTCTAGAAGCCATCTTCGCTATAGCCGAACAGCTAGCTGATGAGCCCGCGCAAGGACAGCAGTGGTTAGCTCTTGCATCGAGTGAGCTCAGCACCGGACCTGCATGGGCTTGAAACTAACATGTTCAATAGAACACGCCGATTCTTTTATGGACGTGCCACGGTTGAGTACCCTTCAAGCGATGCTCATCGTTCTAAAGGCTCGAGAGTCAATACCAAAGCGAGGTTATTATTTTCGATCTTGGATGACGGTCGTGTCGTGCGTGCAGATGGCAAAGGATCTTGGGTTGGATGAACATTTGGAAAAACACAAAGCGGGAAGGTCGTGCGCGTCTGAAGTTGCCGACTGCATAATAAAAACTCGAATCTGGCAAACGATTTTTGTTTGCGAGCTGATGATAGGATCGCCTCAAGGTATTCAACGGCTCCTCTGGCATGAGAACGGGCAACTAACATCAGAATAGGACGAACGGATCTGTCAGTAGACATGGAATCCGTTGAGCTCATACCTTACTCCTATGTGGGAGGCGATTTGGGAGAATTGCACACCACACGCAACTTTACTTACTTCTCCCAAGTTGTTGGAAATGTCAGACGAATGAACAACGTCTATTCGCGAATTAAGAAAAAGAGGGAATGGGGAATCGATCCAGACTTTGTACAGTTGAACCCATCTTTCGAGTCATGGATGAACGATCTTCCCGCCGATTTGCAAATCACATTTCCCCCAGACGGATCCCCACCTTGGCTGCCATCCCACTTCATCGGAAATCTGCATTCGTATTACTACCTGGGTATAATTATGCTCCATCGACCTCAGTTTACCTTTATGGAGCCCACAAATATAGACGGATGTTGGAAGGGTCATATAATGATCTGTTATTCGTCAGCGAAGTTACTTTGCAGGCTGCAAGAAGCCATCTTTCAGTTGTTTGGAATGACCGGGCTCCTATGCATGCAGAGAGGCATAGATTTCACAATTTACTGTGTCTTAACCTGCACTGTTCTTCATCTGGTATGTACCGTGAGAGGTCCAGTTGTCTCTTTCTGCAAGGCTAAACATCAAATAGGTCGCACTTAATTCACCAGATCCAGATCTCAATTCCGACGCTCGAGAATACTTCGCTCGGCACATGAGAATACTTGAGAAATGTTCTAGTTCCTGGCCGATGCCTGATATGCAACAGCAAATCGACGCACTCCGAGAGGTCTTCTCTGCCGACATAAGCAAGCCATTTGTTCTCAAGCCCACTTTTCCATATGGAAATCTGGGTGCGCTTGTCAATCCCACTCCTTCACGGCCCAATGTGGAAGGCATGGACACGAAGAGTGATTCTCCTACTATGCAGCCTCTGGCAATGACGGCCACCGGTCAACGAAGTCTACAACCACCCATGATGTCAGAGATCCCAGTGGCTGATCAATCATCCACCCCTTCGAGAATCTTTGAGTAGGCCCCCTTCCTCTTCTCCTCCCCTGTATGCGGTGCTGACATTTACTCAAGTCAAGGGAACAAGACTTTCGGTACGAACCCTGCCCAGAGGCAGTAAAAATTCGTTTTGCCACCGACAAAAATGGGCAATCAATGGTTGGCTAGTTAGAAAATATTTTCAATGAAGAAATCTCTTTCTGCCGCTTTTAAAAACAGCCAGTTGCGATTTTCAGACTCTGCGCCGTACAATTGTGACGGAGAGCTTGAAATATAGGATCCTGACTACAATTACTGGTGGAAAGATCGGAGATACTTATGGAATGCAAGTCATCGGAACAGTTTAAGCTTCGACCTGAAATAATCGGCCACAGCTTGATAGTTGGGTCGATAATTATCAGAGCAATGAACAGTACTCAAAGTTATCAGTTTTGTTCGAGTGGCAAGTGTCAATGGCCCTTCTTAAATCTCTCTTTAAATCAGAGGGGCCGAGACCTCGTTGGTATCTATTCAAACCCAAGTGCAGTCACTGGTGGTGAAGGATTCAATTCCGTATTTGGGAGGTTAACGAACGAAGAAAACGGGAGACCTGGTGGACTGTTGAATTGGCTTTGTCTCTTGCAGAGGGAAATACCACTTGCTGCGGGTAACACGACGCTTCATACGTCACTGAATTGGCGAAGATAAAATTTTGCAGAATGGGAAAAGAATAATTCTATGTAAGTGACGGGATGACCTTAATAAATGACGAAGAAAATCGTCTGGGACATGCAAAGAACAAAATACGTCACTCAATATTCTCCAGCCCAAGAAGGAGAGTTCCCTGATCTGGAATTTGATAAATAGTTGGGAGATTGAATAATCCATGACGTGTGATGCTTTTTCGATAATAACTGCTTTAGACCTTGAAACAACAATACATTTCATTCGTCCCGCCATTACTCTTTTTTGTGCTTGAAATTAGTCTGAGCAAAATTTCCACTTGTCTCGGCGATGCTGGAACAAGGTAAGCACTCAATTTTGAAAGTTGGCTTCGAGGACTTACGTGGTGGTATGCTCAGCACTTTCACGGAAATCTGGATATATATCCATAATTTCGTTGATGCCTTGCGTCAAATCCTCGGTTTCCTTTTCGAACCAATTTATGCTACAAGCCACCCAATCCCAAGTTTCCATTCTGAGTACTTCCAAAGATTTTTCGGCATACCACCTTGTCGTCGAATTTGAGTCTTTGGCTTCTTCCGATACCTGATCGAGATATTTCTTAACCCCTGAGAGCGGCATTGCTGAGCCTCTTTGCAAACCCTGAAGCCACCATTGCCATTGATTATCCAGCATAACCACGGGGCTCCCATTCCGCAGCAAGATAATCGACCCTGCTGGTTTTTTGCAAATTCTAACGTCGATCATATGTACAGAATGAGGTGCACCAATACCAGGTTGAACATCGGCTGGCATGTCGGAGTTGCGGATTTATTTCAGGAAAGTGTTTTCGTAGCAAGTAATTGACTCTAACTTATAAGTGGTGGTCAAAGAAAAAAATGCTGACGAGACGAAGCAATGCACCTGGCGGTATATGGATGGTGGGAGGAAAGCAGAAGAAGAGAATCTTGAGCAAAGGTGGCAACTAATGCAACAGTTCTTAAATAGAGACTTTTCACCTTAGCGTAGGATTCCGACTTACCCACACCAGATTATGATTGCTGCATAAAATCAATCAATCAATTGATACCTTGTTGACCGCAACATTATGTGGGCACAGATAAGGCCGAGAGGCACATGAACTCCGCTTAGTGCAGCAAGCCCCCCCTTACAGAGGCTCAGCAGGGATAAAAGTGTGACTTGTGGTAGTCTTCACCGCCAGATGCGCCTTAGTGACTGTATAGGGAGCCAGCCGGAAGACGTTCGAAAACAATTGCATGTCGTTTGCTGCAGTATAAGGAATGGATTTACTGGGCAGTCCCAACAATGCTCGCTTCATGCCAGCCTAACCCCAAAATAACCACAAGTTACATCAAGACTGGGAAAAAGTGGCGTGATTACTCACATTTTGGCCCTCCCTACTTGTGCATGCATAAGTGATAGCTGCACAGGCTTCCCTATTTTGCATTCAGAAGCGAATGGCTCATATCGATTTCGCGCAGGAGGTGGGGCTTCGAGTTTGTGCCAGCGTATGCAGCAATAACAAGGAGATATAGTCCAGGGTTTTCTTCTACCCTCTATCGATTCAGCACTGGTGCCGTTCCCTTAGAGCTACACAAAAAAGATCCCCCCACGTCTACGGCGCAGGTAGGATACCGGGTAAAGAAGGGTCAACAAGTATACTCAGAGAGCGGGCTGGTCCGTGAAAGCTCAGGCTTGCAACAGCCGAAGTCCCTAGCGGGGGTGTAAAGACTGCAGGCGCCGGGGATTCCGCTATGCCAAGGTGTATTGTTTTTCTAAAAAGCTGAGGGAGTATCCCAAGCGTCCACGCGTACGGGGCGCAGTGCATCGATATTTCTTTCAAGTTGGTAGTCCACCCAAGCGAAACCGCTGTTATTGCTATACTATCCTTGTAATAATCCCGTGCACCCGCCGGTCTATGCTTGACCAAGCGCTGGAAAGTCTCTAGTGCAATGGAGGGATTCTGATACATTTCCGATCTGGAACCCGTCGAGCAGTAGTATGAATCCCCGTAATACAATAGAGATGTAATGGGCGAATCCCTGCCGTGTACCCGCAGCAAAAAGCCCGACAACTACGAAAGTTCGTCGATGGAATATCGAACTTTATGCAACAAGGTAGTAAATTGGTCACTCTGCGTGAATAGTCACTTTGTGCGTCAAAATGTAACCTTAGCATATTGCTGGTTTTATGCCAAGCATGTACAATGCGGAAGTGAGGTGAATATAGGGAATTGCTGGCTGAGTTTGGCGTCTGAGCCTGCTTCCTCTTTCAGGAAACAGATGAGTGATCCATACGAAATATAGTATCCATGGGCAGCCCCTGTTTCCACACGGTAACTGTATAATACACAGGTCTGTATCAACCGGTAGTGGTGGTCCCTCTTAACTATTGAATTCCATGGGGTCCCCACGGCGTCGTAGTTGTGGTGGCTCAATAACGAGAGCATTGAATCAAATTGGGGGAGTAAACAATGGCCAGGAGTTGTGGTGTGCGTCTGGCCTATTTTGGCGACAAATACTTGTGGCGCAGCCAATCGGCTTAATGTTTAGCCGTCTGCACGTTACCAAGTTTTGAAAATTGTTGAGCCGCACCCCCACTTGAAGCAGGCCACGCCATAAGAAAGCCCTGTCGCTCTCAACGGGCGCGACAGAGATGCGATCTTAAATAGCGACCGTGAAATCGTCACCCACCAGCGCAAACACCATTATGGAGCCTAGCAAGCGAATCAACCGGAGAACAGATAAGAAAGAACTCGGGAAAAGGCTGACAATGTGGCAAAAGAGGGCAGCGAGAAGCATAACGAGCAGGTGCTATGGGAAGTATGTTTCCAGCGGATGCTTTGACCAGTTTGTAAGTAACTGCGTCACAGTACTATCTGGACTACGACACAAAGGGCACAAAAACTATAACAAAGGATTTGGGAACAGGATATGATGCTTCGAAAGGATGGACGTGGACGGAGCTACCTCGGATCCCGGACATGGACCCATGGCTTATATTTCTGTACGGGGGGGAATTTACGTTCGAAGACCGAATACAAATTAAAAGCAGTCTTGAAGTTTACAATTGTTTGGAAGGCGTCAAACAAATTTGTCTTTTAGAGAACACTCGGGTGCTAGTCATATACAAATGATTCGAGTTTATCAAATTGCAAGAAACAAAGGGTCATCCGTAGTCCAGTCCCAAGTCCTCCTTGCCTGAAGCGGTATATTTGTAGTGTTCGAAGTCCCTGCCTCCATCAATCTAATACTCGAATTGCCCCCCATCTCCAATTCGCTGCCTGACTGCGGTGTACTTTCTCGAGAGTGGGTAGATCCCGAGGAGGTGACACTGGATCGCACTTTCTTTCGAGAGATAGCTGGGAAAGACGGCGAGGGCATTTGACTCTTGGCGAAACAATTCAGCCGAGGAGGGCTTTTAATAGAATCAAAATCGCCTGGCAGCAAATCAGTCATGGGTTGCAGTGCGTGAAAAGGAGTACTAGAAACCAATATACCTTTTGACCTGTCGTAGCTCCCAATCCAGGCGGGAATAAAGTGATTGATCCATTCACTTTTGCACCGTTCTGCGAGCTGCTTTTGGTGTTTTATCGGCAATGCTGACAAATTTGCAAAGAGGGCATTTTGGGACCTGGTAGCCAAATGGAGGACGAGAAGCCATATATATCTCCATGCATATAAAAGATAAATTCTAAATCCTGCTCTTCGTATCGTTTGTTGCAGCAAGCTCGCACTACGTGCTTAATATGGCCCTTTGGAATCCAGGTTTTATCGATCTGCTTCAGCGCCTTTTGAAAAGAAGTAAAGATTTAGTGCAACTTGATCGTACTATAAAGTTCCTCGGTTTCATGTTCCAAGCGCGAGCGCTGTTCTGAACTGGCATTGAGCGCGTATCGAAGGGAGATATTTGTCTTTGCAAAGAGGTCGCCCACTTCTTGGATGTTGGGTGCGGGAGGCGATGTTATACTTTCGTGTGCGGGTGCGATCGAAGGTAAATATAATATACCGTATAGCGGTCAGTCTCACCCCTCGCGGACTTTCTTGCTTTATACGTTAAACACTAAAATTAATATTAAATTATAATACAAATAAAGCATGGCTATAAAAAGTGATCTCGATTATATT
>QGMK01000333.1:0-28108 GCA_007825345.1 Lachnellula suecica
GACCAAGCTGCGCGGCTGGGAGCGCGCGTACGGCGATGTGCTGCGGACGCTGGGCGAGAAGATGGAGGCCGCCAAGGCGGAGCGGAGGGGCATGTGGGAGTATGGGGACTTGACGGAGGATTAGAACATCGCAGGGCAGGGAGAAATTCATGGAAGGGGAGTGGGGTGTAAATAGGATGCATTATGAGATATGCGTGAATGAATGAATAGATGCCCCTTTTTCGCCTCGTCTCGCCACGGCTCTTTTTATTTTCTTTGCTTTGCTTTGCCCTTATGCGGTGTCTTGTTTTAAAATGAGTGGTTCTATATTATAAGGCGGAGGGGAGGATGTTTGGGTTGGATAAAAGTAGGGAAAGGGGGTTTAAAGGTAGAGAAAGGGTTAAACGTAGAAAGGAAAGGGTAGTAATTGCATATGAAATTACGACGGATATGAAGGAGAGGGATTAAATAGCAAGCGTTCTTTGAAGACGGGAGGGGTGTAAAGAGAAAATGAAAAATATATATTACAAATAATAAAATCTTTTGAAAAAAGCTTTGATTACAAGGGATTAATCGTGGATTCTCTTAAACTTTAAACTGCATTAAATCATATTAACGATTAAATCAAACTAAGTATTAATATCATATAGTAGTCACGGGTCACAGAGTAGTAGGGTGCTATATTAGTGTAGTTATATTGGTGATAAGGGAGCAAGAGGCTCAATGGCAGTGGAGGTATAAGACCTCCTCGAGTACCTTCGTAAGCTACTAAGTAGTGGAGTATATAAGTCATGTGACCATACACATTACCTCCTTCCGACACTAAGTTAAGATTGTACGTTTTCTAATCCTGCGTGGAGAGAATAATCTTATATATTAGAATGTAAGGGGTGTTCTGAAGATAAGTGCTTTAAAAAGCTATTCAAAGGCACAGGTAATTGAGCTGAGAAAGCTTCCGAAGTGCTCCGAGTTCTTAACAGTCACGTGTATGAGGGCTCGCGTCCGCGTCAACGAACGACATACATTTTCCAACGCGCGGCACATTTTGCTATCAGACCATCGCATTGAAAAGCCTCCTCTAGAAATTCTATCATGACGATAAGATGCTTGCACGATCGCCGCCACAGTGCCACGTTCGTACAATGGCATTCCCACCGGCCCGCTTCTTGCAGAACGTTATCTCGCCATTTCAACTCCAGCCTCAGCATATTGGAAGGGACTTATGGCTGCGAAGCATGTATCAGACGTTGCTTGATGTCTGCCGGTCGTCCGGACTTATAACCCTAGTGGATATCTACCGCGTTTCTTTTTCTTCTTGCCTCTCTGTCTGCTTTTCCACGGATGCTTGACCCTATTGCTGCGATTTCGATTTCCCATTAAAGTTTTAGATGCATTCCTCTGCTTTAAACTGCATTCTCTAGGAGTGTTTTGTTGGCGGAAGTGGATATCCTTGCGTGTGGAGAGACATGAAAGGTTAGGAGATTTAAATGCATTCTCGGTCCACTCCCTAGTTACGGAGGTACCATCGTTCACGCTCCCCATCTCATAGTTTCTTCGCCATATCACCACACTCATTTTCGGATCGAAAACGGCTGTCAGAGTCCTCTTGAGAAATTCAATCGACCTTCAGCTTGTCACGTATCGGAAACTCATCTGAATCTTCCCCACTACAGACCGGCGGCGTGCTCGTCGCGATGGCGATTCTTTCAGCGTTCCCACGGTACTCTCTTCTTGTTTTGTGGATATTTACGGCCCTTTCGAGATGTCAAGGAGGCGCCGATGGGTTCACACCAACTGCATATGCGACTGCTAATGCAACATGCAATGTCACTGCAGCGAACTTTCTGTACATGGGTTGCTACGATATGGGACTCACCACACCCAATGTTTTCACTCCTGATAACACCAACCCGGTATACGGTGGAGGCTTGAACGTTAGCAGTTTCATATTGCAGGACTATCAATTATCTCCACATGTTAATTCTTATTATGGACTCGCCATCAATAATTCTTATTGGACAGATGGAAGAAACCCTTACAACTGCAGTCTTGCTTGCAGGTCCCATGGTTTCAGATATCTGGTCTTGCAGGATGCTGGCAATATTTGCCAATGCGCTACGTACCTCCCCCCTTATGCTGTACCGTACTCTGGTGGCAGCGGTGCCCAATCCTATCCGCCTGGATGCGTGGATCCTGTTGCTTCTGGTACGCCTGGCCAGAGGGATGTTTTCGGCGGGTGGATTCAGCTAGCCAACTGGGCTCTTTACAACATTACCTACCCGGCAGCAACGGTAGGGCATTACAACGCAATGTGGTACCAGGATCCTTATTTCAAAGATGAAGCGACCATTCAAGCAACTCCGAATCTAGAAACAAACTGGGGGTACTTCACGTGTCAAACCATAAATATGGTTTCACCATCACAAAACGTGAGACCCGCCGGCTTTGCCAACTACTTCTCTACATCCCAGCAATGCTTTACATTCTGTGCAAATGCGAGAATGGGCTACGCCGGCATGGCTTATCTCACACCTACGCAACAAGCTCTTTTTGGAGTATCACCATCCCAGTTAGTAACAGCTTTTGTCTCAATGTCCCACGCTAATGCTCCCCGCTTATAGAACGATAAAGTGTGTTTGCGGTGTCGAATTCGGTTATGGGGGCGCTCAGGTGTTCAATAAGAACTGTGGGTTCAGTTGCAAGTGTGGTTGGTGGGTAAGTTGCGAGAAGTCTTCGTCCGCATGTTTGGCCGTGAATTTCACCGCATTTTGTATTCCTCTTACTGACTTGTCATATCATGCAGGCAAGCTTGCGATTATGGATATGACTGCTGCGGATACCTAAGTGTTAATAACCTTCTCTTTACATTTGCCTTCTATCGAAATCCCGACCTTCTATCAAATTGTTATACACCACCAGTGGCAGGGCAACCCTCATTCCCTTCTACGTACCCTTATACATGTGCCTCGTCGTATACTTGCGGCACAAAAGAAGTCACGTATTCACCTTGGACATATTCCAACACTGCAGGATTACAAACAATTATCGCTACCCCGGCAGCGCAGGCTGTTTTCGGGAACGTCTCACACCCGACTTATGAATATCTTGGCTGTTATAGCACAGGCGCGCTAAGCAATATATTTTTCAATGGAAACATGGGAAGAGTAGCTGGCCAAACCCAATATTTCGGTGGTAGCGAACACGGTTGCCAAGAAATATGCAGTACAGCCAATTCCGGCAGTGCAACATTATACGCAGCAGTTTCTGGCTTAACGTAAGCTGTCCTCATGTTACGAAGAGCCATACTAACTTTGCAGAAATTGTACTTGCGCCAACACGATTAGCTTAAGCCAGCCGAACCAGTTCTTCCCGTCTTGCAACCAACTTTGCACAGGCAGAAGCAGTGGACGCGAACTCTGTGGTAACTACATAGGGGCGCAAAATGCTTCAAATTTGCTGGTCTGGGGACCGCCAGCTGCGCTCTCAACTATATCGAGGGTTTTCCCGGCTACTAGAACTTGGTCCTGCGGATTAGTTCTTCCCGCTTCAACAGCTTGTCCTGTTAACTATACTCGCAGCACGTCGAGCATGAGTTCAAGCTCAATGTCGTCTTCGAGTAGCAGTTCAAGCTCAAGTCTTCTACTGACTTCGTCAAGTAGCAGTTCGAGCTCAAGTCTGCGAACATCTTCGTCCAGTAGCAGTTCGAGCTCAAGTTCTCCATTGACTTTATCAAGCAGCAGTTCGAGCTCGAGTTCTCTGTTGATCTTGCCCAGCATCAGTTCTAGCTCTATCATATCCTCTGTCACGAGAACGTCAGATTCCAGTACAGCCAGTAGTCGCCCTACTGACGGGCCTATCGTGCCCTATCCGTCCGGAATCTCACAAGGAGATAATTATTATGGCTTCCCGGTAGGCTATATTACAAACGGCAATATAGCAATATCTTCGCCTCGGAATGCTGTTTCAGGCAGAACGGCTGCGGGCCTTGGACCTGTTAGATCTGTGGAGGATTGCCTGGACCTATGTTTCGTGCAAAACATAATCCCAGATCCCTCTCGTACAGGTTTAGCTAATGGCACTATCTCCAGCTTCATCTATGACCATGTGTATACACTTGCCGAACTCCGGAACTCTAAGTACGTACCAATTACCATTGTGTAGTTACTTGCTAATAAACCCCAGTGAATGTTGGTGTGGCTACAGCCTCAATTCTACTTCTATAATCCAAACGACGAGCAACTTCACGGGGGGTCTAGGTCTCAAGTGTTCCGGAACCCCACACGAGAATTGCGGAAATGCTACCTTTTCCGTTGTATATACACTTCGCAATCCTTACCCCCTTAACCAATCCACAGTCACCGGCTCTACTGTGCCAGGCGATGTCTACTTTACTTTTTCGAATTATTGGACAGATTTTCCTAGAGGGGCTCTCACCAATGATAGCGTGGCTATAATAGCCAATCAGAGTAATATCGTGTTCAACAAACCAGACCATATTTATCGTACATTAACCCAGGCTTCGTTCCACCACTGTGTGCAATTTTGTGAGCAACCGCCATATCAATCGGCTGGAGAACCGCGCGGTTGGAAGTATGTTGGTGTTGTGAATGGCAAGTAAGTATACCATGATCTTTGATAAAGGCCTCCGACTAATTGGTGAAAGCGAGTGTATATGTGCCACTAAATTGTATTTTGACGGTCAATGCACATTGCCCGATGCTTCGACGTGCAATACACAATGCCCCAATGACGCCTTTGAGTTATGTGGTGGACCGAACTGCGCTATAATATACCTGAGTAATAACTACACGTCATCGACCTCATCGCTTGGCCAAATGTGTACTTCTTCCATGTCAAGCAGCTCGAGCAGTACCACTATACTGGTATCGACTACATCTCGCTCTAGCTCGAGTAGTCTTATTACGTCCTCCTCAAGTTCAAGTAGCAGCTCGGTACCGCTGTCGTCGTCAAGCAGCAGCTCTTTATTTCCTTCCTCCAGCAGCAGTTCGGTACCGCCGTCGAGCTTGAGTTCGTCCCGTAGCAGTTCAGTACCACCATCGTCAAGCAGCAGCTCTTTATTACCTTCCTCCAGCAGCAGTTCGGTACCGCTGTCGTCAAGCAGCAGTTCAGTACTACCATCGTCAAGCAGTAGCTCTCTACCGCTATCATCGAGCTCGAGTTTGTCCAGTAGTAGTTCAGTATTACCGTCGTCAAGCAGTTCGGTACCACCGTCGTCAAGCAGCAGTTCAGTACTACCATCGTCAAGTAGCAGTTCGGTACCGCCATCGAGCTCGAGTTCGTCAACCAGCAGCTCAGTTCTGCCGTCGACTTCAAGTTCAAGTTCCTCAAGCAGCAGCCTCATCCTACCACCCCTATCGTCGAGTTCTAGTAGCTCAAGTTCGGCATTACCTTCATCAAGCAGCAGTTCGGTACCCCTATCGTCGAGTTCTAGTAGCTCATCATTGCCGTTATCCAGTTCCAGCAGCAGCAGTAGCTCTCTGCTTCCCTCGGCGGCACCGTCTTCGACATCTAGTAGCAGTAGCAGCTCCCTCTTCTCATCTTCAAGCTCGAGTTCTCTGCTACCTTCCTCAAGCTCAAGCAGCAGCTCTCTATTGCCGTCTTCAAGTTCCAGCAGTAGCTCATTATTACCATCATCAAGTTCCAGCACCTCCGCGGCGCCATCTTTAAGCTCCAGTAGTAGCTCAGAACTGCCTTCGTCCTCAAGTTCTAGCCCTAGTAGCTCACAGCTGCCATCATCATCCTCGAGCAGCTCAGCAATGCCATCGTCTTCAAGCTCAAGCTCGAGTGGCTCTGCGGCACCTTCATCGTCTAGTTCCAGTAGCTCAGGACTGCCTTCATCGTCAAGTTCCAGCAGTTCAGAAATGCCGTCGTCATCTTCAAGCTCGAGTAGCACTGCTGCACCTTCATCGTCAAGCTCATCAGCGCTCCCGTCGTCATCTTCAAGCTCAAGTTCAAATAGCCCCAGCAGCTCGTTACCGTCAAGCTCGAGCAGCAGCTCGTCAATAGTACCCAGTAGCTCTGCGGCGCCCTCTTCAAGTTCGAGCAGTTCGCAAATACTAATACCCTCCTCGTCTAGTTCAAGTAGCTCACTAATGCCCTCTGTTTCTTCCAGCTTGAGTGCTTCCCCTTCAGTGTCTTCATCGATTTCGAGCAGTAGCTCATCGTCAATTATCTCGCTAATCACCAGCTCATCAACATCTAGCATATCCTCTTCCATTAGCAGTAGTACAACCTCAAGCATGTGGTCACCTCCCACAGCCTTTCCGGCAACGGGACCAGGCGATAATAATTATGTTCTTCAAAACTATTATCATGATGTTTCGGGAACATTACTGACCGTGACGGGCCCCTTCGTCCCTTCTGTCGAAGTTTGCCTTGCCTATTGCTTTGCGGCGGGTACATATACTTTCGCCGGAATCGAAAACTTCGGGTATATATATTCGCCCTATATATTAGGTATCCATTTACATAACCATGAGCTGACATTCTTGAAGGCAATGTTACTGCGGAAACAATCTAGATTTGACCGGTGGCAATGCCGTGGAACCAAATAGCGCACTTGCACAAACAGGACCTTGTACCGGAGATCCATACGAATACTGCGGCACTAGCGGATATCAAATTGTGTACACCCTTCGCCCACAAGCTTTAACCCCTGCCGATATAATGAACCCGTGGATTCCACCTGGAAATGGAATTTACAACTATTCTCAAGCTTACTCTGATGCCGTCGGGACTGGTCTATTCGGCAGCCCCGCACCAGCTTACACGTCTTCAACAGCAATGAATGTCCAAGTATGCTTAGACTTCTGCGCAAATACCGCTGGAGGCAGATATAAATATGCAGCTCTAGAAAATGGACAGTAAGTTCTGAATTACATTAATTACTTTAACCTTCAACTGCTGATTACCGAAGGGATTGTTATTGTGGCAATAATTTTATTCCGGGTGGCAATACCGCCCAGTCAGATTCGGCAGCGAATGTGCAGTGTGTAAATGACGCTTACGAAAGATGCGGTGGCCTATCTATCTTGGAAATTTACACAGCCATTTTCTTTACAACGTCAAGCTTAAGCTCAACTTTCAGTGCCGCAGCTTCAAGTTCGTTATCCGTAATACCCACGATTTCTTCCTATATCTCTACAACGCCTATACCTTCCGCTACCTATTCTTACTCAACGGCAACATCATGCCAGTCTGTAGCACCGACATATACACCCCCTGGTACATCATCACAATGCTGCAAATACTACGTGGTCAATAGGAACGATACTTGTGATCAAGTAGCCGCTATGTTTGGAATTACATTCCCGCTTTTGCGAGCACTAAATCCCCAATTGGACTGCGAGTGTTACAATCTCTTGACTGGTATTGCGTAAGTATTTTAGATTCGGTCCTCGATTCTGCTAACGGCAATCAGTTACTGTGTACAGGGTACCCCTGAAGGCCCTTCGAGCACGGGACCTTGCGTATACTCGACTTCTAGCACTGCAGCTCCGTCAAGTGCATTATCATCGGCCTTCCTTACCATTTCATCTTCTTTGACTCTCCAGCCAAGTGCAAGTTCATCACTACCTTACCCATCGTCAAGTGGTGCTACCGCAACCTACTATATATCTTCCACCCCTTCACTATCCTTTCAAGCCTCCAGCGGCGGAGAAAATCCATCTAGCTCAGTCTCCGTTTTCGTATCTGTTAGCTCATCGATCCTTGCACAGGCCTCCAGCAGTGGACAAAGTCCATCTGCGTTCATTTCAGTCTCGGCACTTGTCAGCTCATCAGTATTAAACCAGGCCTCCAGCACCCAAGTGCCGAGCTCCCTACCGGCGCCCTCTTCTACTGCATCCATATATTCGAGCTCATCAACCCTCGTTCAGACTCTAAGTAGCAGCCAAACAGCATCTCTTTCGGCATCTGATTCCATTTCGGTATCTATTAGCTCGTCGGTTCTTTACCAGGCCTCCAGCAGTCAAGCGTCGAGTTTCCTGCCCACACTTTCTTCGTCGATATCTATATACACGAGCTCTTCGATCCTCAGTCAGTCCCCAAGTAGCAGTCCAGTTGTATCTTCATCGGCATCTGCTTCTGTTTTGGCGTCTGTTAGTCCACCAGTCCTGAATCAAGCCTCTACCAGTCAAATGTCGAGTTCGCTGCCGACGTTGTCTTCTACAATATTCCTATACCCGAGCTCTTCAACTCTGAGTCAAAGTCCAAGCAGCAGCCAGGCTGTTTTTTCTTCGGAATCTGTAACTGCTTCGGGGTCTTTGTCACAGGTGGTCAGCTCCATGGTGCAGAGCCTCTCAAGTAGTCAATCGACCGTACCAGTATCTGTCTCTGCCAGCGCCGCACCTCTAAGTCTCTCCAGTGTCCAAACGACATCGGCATTGGCCTCTATTAGCTCGACTGGCCCAAATCAATATTCTAGTACTGCGATTATCTCTTCGCCTTCTTCCTCATTTGCGGTATTTAGTTCGACAATACAAGGCCCAGCTTCAAGCAGTCCGCCAACGGCATCTCCGTCTTACTCGGCATCAATTTCTATCAGCTCCTCGGCGGCTTTTAATCCAGCCTCTAGCAGTCACACAGCTGCTTTTGCGTCCATCCCCGCATCTATATCAATCTCAGCGTCCGTATCGGCATCTTTTAGCCCCTCAGTTGCAGGTATCGCATCCAGCAGTCAACCAACTGTATCTACACCCGTGTCTATCAGCTCCCCGTCTGAAGTGTCCAGCAGCGGGCAGCTTACGTCTGCGTCTGCTTCCATATCTGCATTACCAGGGTCGAGTTCTACGATACAAGATCAAGTATTTAGTCCGCAAATTACAGCATCCGCAACGATTTCCTCTCTCGCGATTCCCAGCAGTGGATTAAGTGCTTCGGCATCCATGCCTCAAAGCGTCTCTTTATCGACTTCCGCCCTAGGAGTATCCAGCAGTGGGATTGCCTCAGCGTCCGTGTCTGAGAGCGTTTCTGCATCAGACTTTTCTCTAGCGGTATCCAGTAGTGGGCTCAGCGCTTCAGCATCTGTTTCTCAACGTGCCTCCGTATCGATTTCTTCCTTAGAGGGTTCCAGCAGCCAAATTGTAGGAACTCCATCGGCCTCACTACAACAATCTACTTCTTCGTTTGGGCCAGGCTCCAGCGCCCTGTCAATTCAACCTTCAACAAGTCTTATCTCTGGAACTTCTTCACTACCACCTAGTACTGTATCAGCTACCGTTTCACTTTCTGGAAGTTTTTCTGGAGTTTTGACCAGTAGTCAGCTAACCGCATCCGCCTCGCTATTCAACTTCATCACAGCCAGCTCTTCTATACCTAGCCCATCACTAAGTCAACAAAGCGGTACACAATCGATATCTGGATCTTCGATATCTGTAATATCCTCGGCAGCCTCTGCATCTCAATTTGGGACCGCTTCATTTCTCGGTTCGCTATCGACCTCTACGTCGCAAGGAATAAGTTCTGCAATACTTGCGTCTATTTCAGCATCGTTCCCTGCTATGACGTCCAGTTCTGCAACAACTCTCTATGGGTCTAGCTCGGCAGGGTCTTTATCCGTGTCTGGATCTTTGATTCCTTCTGCACTAAGCTCGACAATACCTCAGGTCTCTACTTCTCAAGTTGGATCATCAGCTTCTCTATCATCATTCGGTCTCACACCGACCTTGTTATCCTCCTCCCAGATACCAAGTAGTGGACCTGATACATCTGCATTTGCATCTGCATCTGAATCGATGTCCATCTCTGGTTCGTTATCCTTGAGCCTGCAGCTTCCAACTCAAAGCTCTAGCAATCTGGGTGCATCGGTGTCTCAATCTACTTCAATACTTGGTCCCACTAGCTACACCGCATCTTCTCAGGCTTCAAGTACGGTACAAAGCTCGTCAGTCTCTGCTTTCTCCTCTCAAATCTCTGCTTCTGCATCTCAAAGCTCAAGTACGCAGCCCGCTATATCTACGTCAATCTCTACGAGTCTCTCTAGCTATTTACCTGGCCTCTTGCCAAGCTCCGGAATACCTTCTCAGATTTCGAGCTCTGCCGCAAGTGGTAGTATATCTCAGTATATATTTGCTACACCCGCAACCAGTTCTGGCGCTGCTCCGCTCTCTAGCTCACAAATAAGTGTAACTCTGTCAGAATCAGGATCTCTGATCCCAGCATCTGTGACAGCCTCTCAAATTTCAAGCTCTGGACCTGGGCTATCGTCATCGATTGCATCGGCATCAATTTCCCCGTTGTCCGCCTTCGTCACTCTGTCTAGAAGCTCAGCAACCGCCTCGCAATCTTTTAATATACCAAGTGTATCATTGTCCGTCTCTGCAAGCTTAGCAAGCCTATCTGCTAGCGGGCCAGCAATATCAATATCCGTATCTGCAAGCTCGGCAACGCTTTCTCAATCTGCGAATGGGGCAAGCATATCAGTGCCGACCTCTCTAAGCCCAGCAACTCCATTTACCAGTGGTCCAAGCATATCATTGTCGGTCTCTGTAAGCCTAGCAACGCTTTCTCATACCGCCAGCGGGCCAAGCATTTTGATATCTGTATCTGCAAGCCCGGTATTACTTTCTCAATCTAACAGTGGCCTGAGCATATTCCTTCCGGCGTCTGCAAGTCCAGCAACTCAGACCGCCAGTGGTCTAAGCTTATCACAGTCGGGAACCGCAAGCCTAGCGACTCCTTCTGCTAGCGTGCCAGGCATATCACTCTTTGCATCTCAAAGCGCAGGAACTACTTCTGCTAGCGTGCCAGGCATATCGATATCTGTATCTCAAATTGTAGCAACGTCCTCTCTATCTGCTGGCGGGTTTAGTCCATTCGTATCTTTCGCTGCTTCCTCCGCCAGTCAAATAGGTAGTATTGGTTCTGCCACCCAATCGGCGGCATCAGTCTCTTTGTCAGTTTACGTAACCATATCTGTTTCCGCTTCAAATACTCAATCAGCTACAATGAGCACTACCTCGAGCTCTTTAGGCAATCCCGTCATCTCTAGTTCGCAACAGACAGCAGCATCCCTAGCAACCACAGCATCGATTTCTTCAAGCCAGAGCATTGCATTCAGTGGCTCGCAATCACTTACGGCTTCTAGCATTGACATTGGTGGTTCCACCACAAAAGAAATACTCTCATCATCACTGGGCACAGCAAGTCAATCTCTTTCGACCAACGCCCCAAGTCAATTCCAGACGCTGCAAACATCTCAAACTTCGCCGTCTTCAACTAAACCTGCAATCCCTTCAGCGTCGGTTCTATTCAGGTCACCTATTGTGTTCCTGATTATCCCGATCACCAATTCCTCGACGATCACCAACTCTTCCGGCTCAGGCTCAGGGTCCGCAACCGGCTCAGGCTCAGGATACTCCGGTCCAAGCACTGGGTACCTCTGCTCGTATAGCTCTTTCGGCATGCAAACCTGTAGCTCTTTCGGTTGGTTCACATTGTCCAACAGGCAGCTTAGTTCAACCGCCAATGGCGAATTTATATCCGCGCCGAGTCAGTTTTCGGGAGATTTTAGAACATGGCAACCTTTCCTTGTTAATCCAACCACGAGCGACATTTCTAGGGCTTTCAGTATCAATGAATACAGTGACCTCGTTTGGACATCGCCTCAAGGGCCCCCTAACTTTGAGCCCCCTTACGGTGGAGTTGGTGGCACAGCCGTCTTCTGTCAAATGCCTTCCGGGCAAATAAATATTCTGTTTCAAGGATATACCGACCCTAGCGATGATACATATCCTACCAACTGCGTTCCGGTTGTTCTCCAGCTCTTTGATGGTACGTTGAGAAACTCACATCTCTTTCACAAAGTCTCCTGACTCATTACTTTGCTCAATAAAACTAACTCGTGCTTATAGCCTACCAACTTCCCAATGCAACGTCCTCATCAGCCACGCTAGAAATGTCGTCCGATATTTCGTTGCCGGTATCAACCATATCCCCGACATATTCGCCGCAGGGTTTAACAACTACGACGCCTTCAAGGGCGCCTTCGATAGGCTCGGTCTCTCAATCCATGCCAACAGGTTCGGAAAGCGTATTGCTATCAGCCTCGAAAACTGCCGCCATAAGTTCGCTGTCTGCCTCACAATATGTATCAGCGATATCATCTGGAGTTTTGCCGTCCGCTGTATCAACCTTCTCCTCCGCCGCTGGATCCTCATCCATATCACTAGTCTTAGCTTCATCTTCTGGGATTTCTTCGTCCATAGCCTCATCCGTACCTGTACAATCAGCATCTGTCTCAGTCTCGCAACAGTTACCACCAAGCTCAGCTTCATTCTCCGGCTCTGCATCCCTATCACCAATTCAGGCGTCATCTTCCGGGATTCCTCCTTCTATCGCCTCATCCGCACCCATACCTTCAGCATCTGCTACAGATCCGCTGCAATCATCAGCAAGCACAGCTGCCGTTTCATCAAACTTGGACATAGTGTCTTCAAGTGTAGCGGCGATGGCTAAATCAGCGTCAGCACTATCAGCATCTGCTTCACTCTCACAGCAAGCATCAATAAGCGCAACTGCCAGTGCCTCGAGTGTGGGAATATGGTCTTCGAACGCAGCGGGCGTATCTACCTCAGGCGTAGCATCAGCAGCAGCAATAAGTGCATCGGCGACTGTTCTGCTGCCAACAATAAGTTCTCTAAGCACTCAAGTTGAAGGAATATCATCTTCCCAATCCGAGGCACCGGCAATCAGTTCTTCTGGAACAGGGCTTGGAACGGCCTCACTAAGCTTCTCTCAATCTCTGGCACCGTTAGTAAGCTCCTCAGGAGCTCAAATCGTCCCGGCTTCGACCATTGTTTCTCAATCTCAACAAGTGTCTTTAAGTCAATCCGGATCACAATCGCCACCATCGCTTTCCTTTTCGGCAACGATATCAGGACCGTCGTCCGTAGGATCTATGTTCACGCCAATTAACATCGGTCCCTCAACAGTCTCTCAACAAATTGCATCTTCTTCGCCGACGTCTGGCCAAGCCAGCTCAGGGACTGCAAGTGCATCCGGAACCATACTACCAATTAGCCCCTCGACCATTTCTCAAATTGGAGTAAGCGGCTCTGCAACACCTTCAGTGGCTTTTGTAGGGACAGGATCCTCCATTTTCACGCAGCAAATAGTACCAAGCTCCTCCGTGCCAGGGCTAACAAGTTCGTTAATTCCGGGCGTTTCAACCTCAATTCAAGTATCCTCAGCCGGAGCTTCTTCTGTTACTCAGACTCTAGGGGCATCAGCTTCAGTACCTGCATCGTTATCACTCGGGCTAAGCGCGGCGACAGCCTCGCAGTCAGCCATTGTAGGTTCGCAAACCGCTTCGCAAACCGCTTTGCTAGCAAGCTCGGTTGGAGTCAGCTCCGCAGTATCCAGCGCTGCAGGACTCTCACAACCAACTACAGCAGCCTCCTTGTCTTCGGCTCAGCCCTTCCAATCTGCGTCCTCAACTGGAGCGGGGCTATCTACGGCACCGGGGTTTTCCAGCTCACAATCTAGTGCGCCAAGTTCCGTGTCCCAAACTTTGGCTACAGTTTCTCAACCAGTCCAAACATCCTCAGGATTCATTTCTCAAACACCATCGGGATTATTTACTCAAACATCTGCTCAACCTATATTACCATCAATTTCCACGGGAGCGGGCACAGGTTCTGGAACAGCATCATTGGGGCCTCGAGCATTGTCTTTAAACAGTGCGAGCGCATCATTCTCAAATTTCTTCGAGTTTCCCACCACATCAGCGGCTGCTACTATTGCAACGGCGATATCTCAGCCATCCGCAAGCCCCTCATTGGGCACGAGCTCCAGCACGGCTACTGGCGCACCAACGGCATCAGCACCATCTGAATCCTCAGCCTCGGCCGCTTCTTCTCTCTCCGCGCTTTCAACAACGGCATCTCAGGCATCCATAAGCCCCTCGTTTACTCTAAGCTCAAGCGTAGCTACTGACGTACCAACAACACCTTCACCTCCTCCATACTCAGCTTCGGCCTTCTCTTCACTTTCCTCGCTCTCGTCTCTTGCAAGCTCAGGCCAAACAGCCGCACCCTCCTCAGCTGCGCAGTCCGTCACCGCCTCGTCATCCGCACCCATCTTGAGTAGTCCGCCATCTGTAACAAGCAGTATGAGCAGCACCAGCACCTGCCCCGCCCTTTCTCTGCCGTCGAACTACTTCACGAGTTCCGTGCAGGGCGCGGTTTGCGTGTTGCAGACCGTCACTTATATCAATGGGGTACCTTCAATCGTGCCAGCGGCTCCTACACCTTGAGAATCTCCGGTTGTAGGTAGAAGGGACAGCATGTTCATATAGGTGAAATGCTCTGATGAAACTGGGGATGCATGGATGGAAGGCATGCCCAGGTGGAATAGACAATGTCAGTATCATTAATACAAGGAATGTCCAAAAGAAATGAGCGATTGCCAAGAGCGGAGGAGTCTTATATTATAGTAGATGCGCTCATACTTATCTGAATTTGCCGTTTTGTGTCGTTTTTTCGGCTGCGAGTCCCGGTGATTGGCACCGTAACTCGGCATATGAGCTTCATAGGGATGGACTATTGAGTATCCTTGGAAGTTGAATTTCATTTCATTTCGTATTATTAGATTACAATGTTACAGCTATTTATATGTCACATCAGTTCCTGGTTTTCGCCAAGTATCTCTGGACCGATGGAAGCAGCGCGCGATGCATAATAGCTGAGGCGAAAAGAATACTTATCCTAATCCATTCTTTTCTTGTAGATATAAACCCTCATCTCATGAAACTCTGCCCGCTTGATTTACCCCTGAGCCCCTGAAGACGAAGAAAATAGATGGACCAACTGTAAATTAGATTTATAAAGATAGCACCTGGCGTTCTTTACTTCTAACTAGAAACTACCGTAATTAAATATTCGAGTACTCATTAGTAATCATAAAAAATATCTCAAGAAGTTGACTCCCCTTGCTAGATAGGGGTCTGAAACGAGTAGCCGTGATTGGCCACTACTAGCGCATCAACTCCGAAGCGGGATGACATCGCATTGAGGGCTGAGACTCCAGAGACAACACCACCACCACCACCACCCTCCACCACCTCTCTGCTTCTTCACATTATCCGCAGCTGCACGCGGCAGATACCATGAACAATGTTCAACCTCTCCAGCCTTGTGCAGAAGGCCCAATCGCTCATAGATCCAACCCAAGCCCTCAACATCTCTGCCTCTGACCGCAATCCTGCCAAATCCACGCTCTTCCGCCATCAGTTTCGTCTGCCCGACTCCCAGACCCCCCTCCAGGAGATCACCGCCGAAATCACCATTTCGCCACCCGTTGCGTACGCGCCGAATGCCACCCAGGGCGAAAAGGACAAGGACCGCGACAGAGGCTACCATTATGCCGGGAAGCTGCATCTGAGCGAGGCATACTTGTGCTTCTCTACACAGCCCACCAGCTTCCTGCAGACGGCAAGTACCAGCACTTCTTCTGGCTTCACGGGACAGACGCACGGGGCTGGGCCCGGAGGAAATGGCTTTACTCTTCCTTTATGCGCTATCCGGCGTGTGGAGCGGCTGCATAGCCAGCACTATCAGGTATGCTATGCTGCCCTGGTATTTGTTGCACAAAGCTTACCCCGTGTCCAGTTTGCTTTGGCGATAACGACTTGGAATGGAGTGAACAGTACTCCCTCAACCGAAGCCTCCAAAACCCCCGCTCTACAACAGAAGATCACAATACAGTTGGCTGGGACTCGGCAGGCATGTGAACGGTTCTGCGATGGGCTGAAGAAGGGCCTCAAGTCTGGCGTGGGGGATGTGGGGAAGCTGAAGAAGGTCGTTGCGGAATGCTACTCTGAATATCTACTTTCGCAAGGAGATAGCAAGAAGGAAGCCCGGAAAGATATAACACCGCCAGATGCCGGTCTGGGAATGATCTTTCGATACCCCGGCGATCCCCGGAAATTGAGGGATAGGAGCAAAATGAGGCTTTGGGGGGAATATCTGCGAGACTACGGGCGAAATGTTACTCTGATTCGACAGCCGACATTTCACAAGCTTATACGTGTTGGTTTGCCAAATCGACTTCGGGGAGAAATTTGGGAGCAAACATCAGGGTCGCTATTTTTAAGGCTGGAAAGCCCTACGTTATTTTCGGAAACTCTGGCGAAATTCGAAGGTCGAGATTCTCTCGCCATTGACGAGATCGAGAAAGACTTGAATCGAAGTCTGCCCGAATATCCCGGCTTCCAAAGCCAGGAGGGTATTGGCCGGCTTCGGAGGGTTCTTACGGCATACAGTTGGATCAACGAGGAAGTTGGGTACTGCCAAGCTATGAATATCGTAGTCGCCGCCCTTCTCATATACATGTCTGAATCCCAGGCATTCTTCTTGCTTGCTATTCTCTGCGATAGGCTTCTTCCAGGATACTACTCAACAACGATGTACGGCACGCTTCTCGACCAGAAGGTATTTGAATCGCTTGTAGAGAAGACTATGCCCATTCTCTGGGATCACCTGGTTAAATCTGATGTTCAACTTTCTGTTGTTTCCCTTCCGTGGTTCTTGTCGCTGTATATCAACTCGATGCCTTTGGTTTTTGCATTCCGTGTATTAGATGTTTTCTTTCTGGAAGGTCCAAAGGTTTTATTCCAAGTTGGACTGGCTATTTTGCGTATCAATGGAGAAGAGCTTCTAGACGCTGCCGATGATGGAGCTTTCATTTCGGTCTTGAAGGGATATTTTTCAAAACTCGATGAATCAGCGCACCCGAAATCCGAGAACGCCAAGCTGAGAGCGGTGACCAGATTTCAGGAGCTCATGGTTGTTGCTTTCAAGGAATTCGCAGGTATTACTCAGCAAATTATCTCCGAGCAACGTATGAAGCACAAGGATAGCGTTTTGAATGGCATCGAAAGCTTCGCGAAGAGGACTTCGATACGAAACCTTGGACCGGACAGCAAGAAATTGAGCGTTGACGACCTTGGCTCTTTATATGATCGTTTCTATCAACTGCTATACGAGCGCCAGCAACGAAGTCAAATAATACTGGATGAGACTGACAGAAGGGACAAAGCTCGAAGAACCAAAGCGGCAGAGGTTGTGACTGGTCTTGCCGAGAGTCAAGTTGTGGAAAAAGGGCGCGTAGGGTTAGGACCAAGTCCTACGCTCATGGACTATGATGGATTCCGAGAGTTTCTTGCTGGCATGGCGAGATGGGCGATTACAGATTCGCCCAGCCCTCCGGAAAAGGACGCTGCTTCGGAAAAGGCACAACATTCTTACTTTGGCAACAGTGTCAAACGACGGGAAACTTCACTTTCGCCTTGGGGCTATGGCAACCCTGAACCTGCGGATCACGAATTTATGCAACGACTATTTCGACGTTGGGATGTTGATATGAATTCAGCTTTGACTCTTCAAAATGTGGTCACCGGTCTGGCACATATCAAAGGCAAAGGGGATATTATGGGCAGTATCACGTATTTCTTTGAGCTTTATGATGATGATGGAGATGGAAAGGTCGATAGGGAAGGAATTCTTCGCATTTCAGAGGCATTACTTTTCCTCTCGCGACGAGGTCTGGAGGGATCTCTTACTCCATCTGCTTCAATGACTGGCTTGAGCGAATATGAGGCCGGTAACCCGAATCCCAATCAGCCAGAAGAAATGCAAGGAAACACAAACGAGCGATTTTTGAGCAGCGTCAGTGCGTTCATCAGACGATGCTTTGAGTATGCCGATCCCGACCATCCACAAAACCAAGTGGCTGAAAACACCACTTCACACGATTTGATCGATCCCGATTCTTTTGGTATTGGTGATGATAGCGACGAAGAGGAAGAGGAGGACCTCTTAGACCTCGTCGAAACCTCACCTACACGCGGCAAGAAGCCGACTGGCATAACAAGTGTGCCTGCCGCATTAGGAAAAGGAGAGAGCAGGAATCGCAGCGTTTCCAAAGCCCACGCGGAAGCCGCAAATGCCGCCCTCGACCCTTCCAAACCTCTTCATATCACGCTACCCACATTCCGCATGGTTGTTCTCGCAGACGAACTCCTAGAGCAGTTTTTCGAATCTTCATTCCCGGCTTCATTCCGCATTTCAGATAGGATAGCAACTCCTGTCCCATCTTCAGCATCCAGCCTGACCACTTTCACCAACATCGGTTTCGGTCGATCCATCGCTCCTCAAATCAGTGTCGGTGGTACAAGTTCCGCAGGCCTTGTACCGCCTGGCAAAGGCCTTCGCGGGGTCCTTGACAATATCGTTACCGATGGAATGCGTGTTGCAGCCGAAGTACGACGACGTATGGACGAGGCGCAGAAGGAGCTCGAGAAGAACGCGGTTCACAGACCCGATGACGAGGAAGAGGATGAGGAGGGCTACGATCCGACACATACATCAGGTGGGTATAATGGCGATGCCGAACGCAGGAGCGTTCGTTCCGAGGATCGAGATCTCCTTGAAGGCGCGGATGCAGAGGCTATGAGTATCAGGGGGCAAGAGGGCATATCTGAGGTAAAGCAGCCCAGTGCTTCGCGACCCAGTCTTCTCGAAAGGAGGTCGAGCGGTGACTCTTCCAAAGTCATAGAATTCGAACGCTGAGTTCGAGGTTCAGGGCAGGCAGGGGGAGTTATCGGGAGGCGTTGAGGAGCGGGATATCATAGTTGCGACGGCATCTGGACGTGAATAATGATGGGTTTTGCTCTGCATACATTTTTCTACATATCACTTTTTTTCACCGTTGTCACGTCGTGAAAAGAGGATGTTGAATTTCGCTCTACATACTTTCTTCCAGATACCGGTATTCCTTCTTTCCTCCGTCGTCGCCACCGTTGCCACCTTGTGAAATGCCGATGCGACCTGTACACATTCCTTTCGTGTGTGAAATGAGGAGATTCGTGTTTCAAGTCCCAGCTTGGCAGCACCTTCAATTCCAAACCAGCAAGGGATATATGTAAAGGGCTCAAGGTCTCATACACAAACCCCCTTCATTCCCAATATTGCTCTAGATTCCTCTAAAATAAATGGTAGCATGATTTACCGACCAATCAGAAGAAACGTTGGAATTTCCACGAGATCTGCATTCTTGAGCAAGGAGGGAGAGGCTGAGACTCGTGAATCACTAAGGAACGTACGCGTAACTTGTTCGAGATTGGCATGTTCATCTTCTCTGCACTTGGACTCCGCATTCCATTCTTTAGGCAAGGCATAGAGCGAAGAGTGGAACCAGGAATAATAATTAGGTTGAATTTTGCTATAGAAACTCATCAATCTGCCCTCTCTCTTCCTTATTACGTTTCCAACAAAGCAACTTTCCATCAAAAATATCCAACATCGCTTCAATTTTAATCTTCGTCCATTCCTCCGCTAAAGCTAAAGTGGAAATCGATATTTCATCGATACACCTAACATGCAGCTTTTCAACTATCAAAAGTTTGTGCTATGCGCTATTGTGGCTGCTCTTTACTTGCCGCAGGCATTTGCCATTGTATACGTGCTCTTATCTCGAGACAACTATTTTATGGCCACTAATACTTCCTTGAAGATCCTCTGTGGCCCTCGATTGTCCCAGTAACAATTTCGCGAGCGCACTTCGCCATTTATATTCTTGCGTGCCGCCGGATTCGTTCTCGACACAATTTTACGTCCTATCCGGACCGACGTCGATGACTCCCCTGCCTCAATCGACGCCCTCTCCTCCACCTCTGCCGCCTCCGCCGCCTCCCGCTCTACACTGCGGAACGACAACGACGGGGGGTAGCGGGTCCATATATAATGCCGAGTGCGGGGGGTCCTACACGGGTACTCCTGGCGGAATTTACTTCACTGTCAGCGAATACAGTGAATGTAAGCTATAGTACGATAATGATACGTCAAGCTGTGAAGTGTTCTCGTTTCTGTTGAATGTTTTCTCCAACAACTGCTACATACTCAACACTTTCGCAGTGCTTAATGCTGATCCAAACGTGGACAGTGGGATTCGCCTCAATTGAAGGAAATGGATCTGAAGAAATTCCGAGACTTTTTCTGTTTGAGTATCGCTGGGGTTTCATTTCTATTGTAGTATCTGTCCATGCTAAAGAGAGGTAGCTGGTTTTTTTATTCCTGACATAGCATCCACGGCGACGAAGGTAGTGCCTTATTAGCTTTAGGCCCTGCTTAATTTGGAGTTATAGATATGTTTTCTTTTATAATAAATCAATCTAAAAGTTATTCTAGCCACCAAGTACTTGCTTCTTTCCGTGACAGCTAACTTTATATTATAACCATCTCAGCAAAAAACGTGCTTTATCTTCAATATAGTTCTTCGTACTTTGAGTTATTTGATTGGTAATATTGTAAAGGGTGGATATAAGAATATACCGCATCCCTCAAATAGCAGTAATATAACCCAAAATTAAGAGTAAAGAGTAGAATAAGCATGCCTAGCTAAAGAAGTGGCTAGAGGCCTATATATACAAAAAGAGGTGGTTGGGGAATATCACGTGATCCAGTCACCTGATACACACTTATCCTTCCTACAATATAAAGCCTTTCGTGTCACATTTGTCTCTGCTCCTAGTTTACCTTCCGCTATCCTTCCAAAGTTTCCTCCTTGCTTCTTCGCTCATCCCCTCCTTCAGACCTCTCAGTCTCATAGCCTGAAGCAGAATCCAGTCCTTACTGCTAACCTCGTCATCCTTCTCTCCTTCCTTCAATACAGGAATGATGTCGCTGCCATCTAACCGTTTCAACACGACATCGTCCGCCGGCCGTGCGAAACACACAAGGCTATACCTCGTATCTTTGCCTTGTTCGCCTGGTGGAGCAACGACTCGATGGATATTACTCCTTAGTAATCCATTGGTGAATTTTGCCATCGCATCTCCCAAATTCACGATGCAATGCCCAGGAAGTGGCTTGACGTACGTCCATTGTGGTTCCTGGCCTGCAGGGACGAGAGACGGCGGAGGTAGGATCTGAAGACCTCCCAAACGGTTGAAGAGAATGGTGATGCTCCCAAAGTCGGTGTGCTTTCCTAACGCTGTGCGCTGGTCTAATTCTGGCTGCGGAGGCGATTTCACAATGCGGATTTGGTCGCCCGAGGGGGTGTTCAGTTCGTGCAAGGATTGAAGAGTGTTTGGTGGGAGATGAAGGTGGGTGTTGAGATGCGAGAGAATGGTGAGCACAAGAGCGTGGGCGTTGTGCATATATGATTTTATTAAGTTTTCTTTTTGATAGAGGAGCTGGGGATGGTCAAATGGTTTCTCGGAAATCCCTAGAAAGTCGTCTTTGGGAATCTGTTCAATATTAGAAATTTTCACTCCTGACAGAGCTAAAATGTGCTTGTTACATTGTAAAATTCATTTCGATCAATATTTCCCTTCTCGTCCACAACTGCCGAACCATATCCTTTATATCCCATGTAACTCCCTCGACTCTTGTAATCATACCGGCTCAGCTCCTCCCTTCCTAACCTATAGAATTCCGGCGCGAGCTGGAAGAATTCATCCGCTTCTGTGAGAATCTTCTCGCCTTCAAAATCATCACGAAGATCTAAGTAGAAAAATCCCAGATCTTTTGAAGCTTGAAAGAGACGCGCTGATTCGGCGGGGTTCTCGCGAAGAGCCGAGAGTGAGAGTCGGTGGAGAGGCGCCGTGGGGATATCGGCGGGGAATGGTGTTAGGCTCGGGAAGGTAAGGGTTTCAATGCGGTCTGAAGTTTTGGTAATTGTTTCAGTGGTCATTGTGACTATACTCGTTTGAATGTGAGTTGAAAATCATAGCAGATAGCTCTCGAGAAAGTTTGACGGCAAGATCAACCCCGCAATGCCCCACCTACTAGTTCGGGAAAACGGCAACGTGAATCCGGGGTATTCCCAGAAGATGCAATAGACTTTTATATGAACAATTATAAGACAGAGAATGATGAAAAGCTATGGGTAGGGGGATAGAAGAAAGAGAAGTTTGAGTTGTGATTTTAAAATGCGTACATTCATGTAAGACGATGTGACTATTTTTGCTCTCGAAAAGGGAACAAGGCTTTGCTGCAAAATGTCTCGCCGGCTTCATTTACATTACTGCTACTATCCGCCGTAGGCACACAATGTATATCTCGAGATTGTCGAATGTCTAACGATCTCGTGGCCATGCACATTACTTTTTATATCGAGGAGTCGAAACGAAGGCTCAGGTCCAGGTGGTCTTCCTATCCTGCCTTAAGTAAGCGGCCACCAGTCTCCAAGTTGCCACATATACAATCACTGTAATATTCGAGCTAACAGCTTCAAAGCCATGAGCGGGTGGGGTATATAAGAGATCACGTTGCTCACCAGCTCAAAGAACAAAGTTACTTTAGTTCGTAGTTGTTTTCCTGTGAAAAAAAGCTGCAAGTATATATTGCACTGCATTGGTGACGTCCGGAAACGTTCAGGCAAAGCCAGAGTGGGATCAAGGACCACCACTCTGGCTCTCTAGCCGAACGAGCCTTCCAATTACTCTGGAATCCAATTATACTCTTCATAGCTCCACTGGCGGCAGTTTTCCCAGGTACCGTTACTAAAAAAGAGAGGGCTCGGATCACGTGCTATCCCGCCGTTGCCCGCTTGGCGGTTTTGACTGAAAGCCGGGCTTCCCCTTTTTCTCAACGACCAGACAAGCTCAATCCTGTCTTATCTATTCTAGGCTAGACAAGTCCTACGTGAAAGAAAGTCAAAGGAGAAGTAATTGTCTTAATCGCCATCACGCGATGGAGGGCAGCAGGGGCGCAAAATGGCAGGAGCGATCCTCAATTGCAGGTCGTTACAATCCGGATTAATTGACTTGCCTATTCGAGACAAACGGCAATCAACTCGAGTGCAGATCGCCGCTAGGCGCCAAATACCAGGCCAATGCCGGACCTCATCCGCAGCAATCTCGATCTAACGTCCAATTAATCGCCTCTACCGATAAGCTTAAAGTATTAGCCTGCGGTTGTGAGCGGAAAAGGTACCACGTAAGGAAGCTCCAAGACTTTTGGTGGTAGGCGAGGATTCAAGCAAACCTTGGAAAGCTTCGGGAAAGCTTGAGGACCACGACTTAGTAGCAGGTACTGGTCTGGTGGTACAGTACACTGCAGGGTTGCCGATCTGCAGCTCATAAGTAGAGATCCCCTCACTTCAAAATGTCCAACCTCCTCAGGCTCCATCTTTACCTCTTTCCATCGAGTTCAAACCGGCATCATGGTTTCCTTCACGAGCTTGTTGGTTGTTCTTGCTATATCGGCCTCCAGCTTCGCATCCCCTGTCAACTCGGCCCGCGAAGACGATGTCTTTAAGAGCAGTGTCGTGGAGAGTCTTTCGGGGCCTCCGCTTGGATGGACCAAGGATGAAAGCGAGATTCTAAGCAAGAGCGATTTGAAAATCTTGCTGAGAATTCATTTGGTTCAGCAAGACATGGACAAGTTCCACGAATTGGCCATGCAGGTACGACCCCCACTTTCAAGTTCCAAAAGGCCGGAGTTGCCCAGAAATCTTAAATATCATTAACTGCTCATTATTGGTTCCAAATCATGTGGAAAGAAAGATCGTGAAACACTGTTCCTTGAAGCAAAGGCTCACTATTATTTAGATTGCTACCCCGGGTCACGAGCTGTATGGGAGTCACATGCAACAACACCTTATTGATGCTATGATTGCTCCCAAGGATGAATCAAAGGATTTGGTCATGCAGTGGCTTGAGGGCGAAGGATTGGGTGATGCGGCAAGCCTGTCTCCACGTGCTGACTCCATCATCATCAAATCCACTGTGGATAAGATCGAAAAGCTGCTCAAAGCAGAGTATACTGCATTCAGTACGATGATACCCTCAAGCCCCCTCTTGTAGCCATTTTAACAATAAATAGTTCACACCACATCAGGAAAGGAAACTGTAAGAACGCTCGAGTACAGTCTCCCAGATGTTCTCAAGGGTCACGTGGACATGGTCCAGCCCACGACATTCTTCGGCTTCCAGAGCATGAGATCTACTATCTCAGAGGTTCATCCCGTCACCGAGGAAGAGATGAACACCGATGCTGTTTCGGAAGTTGCAGCAGTAACGGGGTGTACTGGAAGCACAATCACACCAAAATGCCTTGCCAACCTGTACAACTTCGCGTCTGACACAGCCGCCCAAACTGCTGGCAAATTCGGCATCGCTGGGTTCTTAGAACAGTATGCTATCAAGACGGATCTAACAACTTTCATGAACAGTTATGCAGTATTCGCCAACAAAGCTACAAGCTTCACCTGTACAACAGTCAACGGCGGGTCCTGCCCAACTTCTGCTGCTTCTGCGGGAGATGAGGCAAACCTTGACGTTCAATACGGACGTGCGATTGCTGAAGAAATCCCCCTGACCTACTACAGCACTGGTGGATTAGGAGAATGGGTTGGATCCGGGACAAACACAAACGAGCCCTATCTGGAATTTTTGAACTACATGCTCGGACTCGCTGATGCAGACCTCCCAAACACTCTGTCTATCTCATACGGTGATGACGAGGCTACTGTTCCCGCCAGCTACGCCACCAACGCTTGTAACCTTTTCTCCCAGCTGGGCGCCCGTGGTGTCTCCATTCTCGTCGCATCCGGTGATAGCGGCGTTGGAGATACTTGCAGCATCAACGGAACGAAGCAATTCCAAACGGCCTTCCCGGCCTCTTGCCCGTGGGTGACAACCGTTGGCGGCACTACCGGAAACACCCCCGAGGGAGCCTGGACCGGCAGTGGTGGTGGTTTCTCTTACTTGTTCGCCCAACCCAGCTACCAGAAGGCCGCCGTTGCTACATGGTCGACCACAGACACCGCACACGCAACCTACGCGCAATACTTCAACACCTCCGGACGTGCTTACCCTGATATTGCTGCCCAATCTACAAATTTCGTTATTGTGGTCGATGGCTCTTCCGAAGGTGTCTCGGGAACAAGTTGTGCCACCCCGACGTTTGCGGCTGTTGTTCAATTATTGAACAGTGATCGTATTGCCAAGGGAAAGAAGGGCCTAGGATTCTTGAACCCCTGGCTGTATTCGAATGCCACCAGTGGTCTGACGGATATCTCCAAAGGAAAGAACACGGGATGCAGTGGTGTTATTAGTGGTGCTGGATTCAACGCGGTCGCTGTAAGTTTTTGCATTGCAAAATTAATTCTGGGCAACTTACTAACTTGCGATAGGGTTGGGATCCTGCCACTGGTCTCGGGACGCCAAACTACGCCAAGTTACTGGCCATCTCCCAGAGCACGTAGAGGGTATGTTGCACGGCACTCAAGGAGCGATATATTCGGCATTGACGTGTGCATACTTTATGCGAGGGCAATATCCTCCCCGTCAATTAATCTTGCCAAATACAATACAAAGAATGCCTCTCACTTCATCCCAATTCGTGTACAACCCCTTTTTCTCGTACCGCCGATTTCCATTTCTCCCGTCTACTGCCCTCCAACTCTGCAACCCTCTGCAGTTCCTTCGCGTCCAACTCTCTTGGAAAGCCCACTCCGTGGTTTTCCAGCTCTGGGATCATCCTATCCCCCGCGAAGCTCATGGGTCTAGCTTTAGGAGGAACTGGTGGTTCGGTACGTCTGCGGCGTAAAGTGAGGTAGATGCCCAGTACTGAGGCGAGAATGAGAAGCAAAACAGGGACTAAGATGGCCGGTATCAAAGTGCGTTTGGAAACACCTGAAGCTTGTGAGCCGGGTGTCTCAGTCGGCGAATTTGTGGGTGCTCCCGAGGCTTGAGATGTATTGGTACTGCTTGGAAAGCTAGTGCTTGTGGTCGAGGAGCTTGTATTTATGCTCGAAGTCGAGACTTTTGAGCTGGTCGGAGCTGTAGAACTAATGGCAGCAGTGGTGAAATTCATGAAACTGGACCCAAATCTCGTCTCGTCACTATCGAAGTCTTTCGTTGAATCATGGATGATGAAAAAGTAGACATTAGGCGTGGACGTAAGGGATCCTGCAGTTACGGTCCAGTTGTAATTATCTTCAGTCAGATTTGCTTTCAAGATTGTCAGTTCCTGTCTTCGACGTCCGCGGCAAAGTAAGAGGGGTGAGCTCACTGGCAACTAGATATGGTCCCGCAACACAACCACCACAACCTGGTTCCCTGACCAGCTGCTGGTAAAGCTCGACGTTGACAGAGGTGAAATTCGTGACCCATTTTAATGAAAGAGAACTTCCGAGACCGACAACAAGATTGTTGGGCCCGTCTGCTCCCGTCGGTGGAGGTGAGGTGAAGAAATTAAATAACTGATCCCGCGGGGAAAGATCGTCTGTTCCATAATGTGCGTCCATGGAATAAAATTTGTGGAAGTTTACGCACTCTCTTTTCTCAGCAGCCACTAAATCAAGAATTTGCAAATAAGACCATCAAGGTCGAAGGGGAAGTTTGAGACAGTGCCGGCATTGAAGAAGGAAAATTTGGGGAGAGACACGGCAATGGGAGCCTGTGCGGACTTATCTGCAGGATCGCTTTCAGTCGAACCCGTTGGGGAACCAACAGACCTGCATGATAAAGTCTGTGAAGTTCTGTGGCGCATGTTGGAGTGGGTCGACCTCTCTGTTGGCCTCGCCTTTGACCTGCATGTTGGGGGTTGATTTACCGATTTACCGACAGAGGTTTATGACGAAAACCGCGAATTGTATTAATTACGGAAATTTCTACCTTGAAGTTCGGATTATTCCAATTATTTTGCTCTGTTTAATCCGTAATTCGTGATCAAATTAATCGATTTTTAGCTGAAGGGAGTCGCACTATTCATCTCTTCAACGCCAGCGATTCGGACGACGAAGAAATATGCGCTCTCGGGCTGAGTTGGCAAAAATCCGGGTGAGATATTCCAATCGAATGCGGACCCGGTGAGGTTTGCTAAACGAAATCAGTTCAAACCAAACATGAGAAAGGCTTTGGACAACTGACAAGCAATGATATAAGGCCCAATTATACACTCTGTCCCACAATCGAGACCCCCTCTTAACTACTCGAAAAGTAACAGGTCTGTCACTGGATAGCTCTTCACCCACTCAAGTCGCAGTTACTGGTTGATGGTGAACACCAAGTTGTTGGGACCTATCGCCTCCGTGGGCGGTGGAAAAATGCACGAGTTCATTGGATTATATCTGAGTAGAAGCTTCATGACTGCAAAGCTCCTACGAAAATAGAGATTAAAGAAGAATACTTTAAGGATGAACCTATGTTCTACGAGCGCAAACATATAAGTTTGGTGGTGATATCAGAATTGCCCCACCAGGATTTCCTGCATGACAGCGGTAAATTCCAGCGCTACTCGGGGATAGAACACAGGAAACGAACTCATCACAGATCAGACTCAGAGATCGCAGCGTCTCCAACCAACATGAGTGCGTTATCAACCAATCTACCAACAACTGGGATCTTTGGCGCTCTGGCAGCTGCCGACCCCACCAATGGTGGGAGCGCAGGGAGGCATCATATACGCGCCCAGCCATGAAACGAAACACCAAGATGAGATGCCGGTATCCAAATACAGAATTTTAAACTCGAATTCCTCGAATTAAACAACTGGGCAATAGAGATGACACCGAGACTGAAGACTCTTCTATCCGCTTTGGGCAGCATGGGACTAGAACATCCCTTCTTGGACAAAGAGCCCTGTCGGGATAATCGCTCAACGCCGTGATTGAAGAGCCTGAAATTTCCGTCGGGTGATCAACCATTCAACGACATTTTGAACTTCGCATTTCGATTGAAACCAGCAAAAAGAACATCAAAAAAGAAAATAAAGCAAGATTGTTAAAGCTTTAATTGCAAATAGAGAGGCCCGTGCAGTAAACTTCACATTTCAGGTGCTGCGTTTAGGGCTAATTGAAGTAGAGAGAAAAATACGCCGTCTTTGCGGAATGAAAGGGGCAGGGAGTTCAGCCTTAACAGCCCATAGAATACCACAACAGCGGCTTCGTGGCTTTGTATCAGGTACTTTCCACCAACACAGGCCCTGAAGCGCAGCGTCTTTTTGCAAGTCTTTAGCGAGTCGGTGCCCTGTGATTCAGGGGACCCTACCTACTTTTCGCACTATCAGCCTTAACAATTATATTCCGACAATATTATCCCTCGCTTTTTAAAACCCTTTTATATATATATATAATTTATTTAATTAATTTTTTATTA
>QGMK01000334.1:0-28065 GCA_007825345.1 Lachnellula suecica
GGGTTCACACGTGATTGTTTAGAGGCTTGGAGGTGGTTTGAAGGTCATAGGTGAGTGTTTGGAGCCTGGTTAGGATATGGAGGAAGATGAAGATGATTACGTCGTTGGGTTGCTTTTCTTTTTCTTGGAGAGGGGGGCTGGGGGACTGTAAGCCATGATAGAGTTTCATCTGAAAACAAAAAGAGGAAGGGAACAAGCTCTTCATGGCCGGAAAAAAAAGCTCCGGCTTTTATATTCCAAACTATCAATCCTTCCCCCGGTAACTGCATGTCTCAGGTCTTGTGAGATATTCGGATGATATTGAATGTCTCCAAAATAAGTCCTTCTATTTTTGAGCAGTGAGCTGTGACATTGAAACATATAGCCAGATTTTAGATGCACCTGAACAGCAACATTATTCGCCTATGGAGAGACAAGATACCATCATAAATTTCGTCAATATAGATGTACCATACATATTGAACTGTACAAATAGACATTGTCATAGAACATAAAAGGGTCGTGATCAATAACCGCAGAGGATATCATCGTGGAATAGAACCGGCTACAAAAGTCAAGGGACCAAGGAAAGAAAGAAACTCCTCACACCCCCTTCCGCTGGCCCCCAACCAGCTTAAAACACCACCACCTTTAGTAGATTCGTTGAGTATCCCACAGCCGACAAGCAGACGCCAAAGCTCCTTTCATGAAAACCACCCAAATCATTTCTGTATTACAAGCCGAACCCATCCAATTGATCCAGCATATAATTCTCTCCTGGCAACATAGCAGTGTGGCGGAAATCCTGTTGTCTACCACCCATGCTGAACTCGCTCGCCGAGAGATCTTCGCTGGAGCTCAAGCTCTCTTCGCTGAAACTCAGAACACTCCGTGCAGCTGTCGTCCCATTGGCGAAGTCGTTCATAGTCAGAGAAGTCATATCCCACGCGGAGTCTGGGGACCAGCCTCCGTAATTGGAGGGGGTCGTGTCTGCGAGAGATAGTGCTGGGCCTCCGTAGATTGCGTCATATAGGTTTGCCTGGCCTCCGTCTAGGGAGCCAAGAAGGACCTCCCATTCGCTTGGTGTTGCGGTGGATGTTTTCGTGTTGGAGTTCGAGCTCGAGTTTGGGTTTGAGTAGTTGGTTGGGTATCCTGCGTTGTGTGGCATTTGAGGATGCTGAGATCGAGATTGGACAGGTGACTGTGGTTGTGATGGGATAGGGGTGTTGTTCAAAGACAGGTAATCCAAGTTCGGTGGCCTCTCGTTCTTTGCAAGGCGAGAGTTCACCATAGCTGGGAGTTGCGGAGCTGATCCTCGATACTCGCGTCTTGACATGGGAGATTCTGAACGGGTCATATCGGTAGACTTTCTACCATGGGGAGAGTAAAGATCCGAACGGTTCATCGCAATATTCGGCAAAGTAGCACGTCGGAGCTTTTCCTGCTGCGACAAGAGGTCTGTCTCGCTCATAGTTGCGCTTGTATTTCGATAAATCTGTGGGCGAAGCTGCTGTTTAGGTACAGATGGCGAGGGCGTAGACTTTGTGCTCTTAGGAGCCGCCATGCTGCTCGGAGTCCGTGCGCCTGCGGGCTTTGGCTTCGGCTCCAAATTTATCATGGGTCCAGCCAATCTCTTGAAGTCAGCGGCTCCAGGAGCATTGGCTTTCTCAAGGAGCTTGATCACAACTGCAATTCGGCGATGACCGTCTTGCATCAGTTTTCCTTCCTGCTTGAGATCGAGGCCTTGGTATAATAGACTCAAACCACATAGAGTAAGCATCTCGTTCTTGTTCACACAGAAAGAGAACGACATGCTTCTCTCTTCGAGAAGCTGCACAATCTGGATAATGTGCTTGCTAGAATCGGCAAGAGATATTACAGATGAAGAGGATTTGTTGCCTAATGATGAACCAACCGCAGGGCGATGAATCAAAGTGCGAATGTAATAGTAAGCAAGAGACTTTCGTAAAGTTAGCTTTCGTCATGTGGTATCATTGGGTTTTGAAAACATACAAGAAGTGCTGAGCGGCTTCCAGTCACATCAGTCGAGGGCTTGTCTTGTACGAAGGTAAGCTTGAGGTGTGCCGGGAGCTTCTCCGACCATTCGTTGAGCTCGGCATCGAGTGTGTTGAGGGATTGAAGGGAAAGATCGTGAGCTGCCGCCGCAGGGTAGATCTGCTCCAATACCTTGGATAAGATACGTGAGGCACGGAATAGTGCCAACGCACTTGAGATCTTGGTATATTCTCCAGGGAGAGTAGGCTGGAAGCCTTTCTCCGTTACGTACTATCGATGAATCAGTACGGTATTCTATTGGGAGAGCGCAGGAACTGTGGAGGCAAGCTCCCAAAAAAGGCTACCGAAATATACGGCTCTCAAGTATTTGCGAGAACGAGGGCGGATTATATCATACCTCATCGTCAGTGTCACTTGGGTACTCTGCGTGGACGTCTTCTTCCTTGAGTAACTTCGGAAGGCCAAGTAAAGCAGCAGAGAAGCTTGAAAAGTTAGCTGAAGTTCGGCGAGTATGACACTTGACTTACCAATCAACTGTGTACAAAGTCCAGAACACCTTTTTGCGGGTTTCGATCGTGAGGGCGCCAAACGAGAAGCGCTTCTGACTCTGATGCAATCCAAGACGGTGAGAAAGTCCAACGGCGATTCCCTTGTAATGTTGAAGACGATTGTAGTCAGCCTTGAGGATGCAGTAGATAAGTGCAAGAACCAAGCATTGAAGGGTCGCAAGGGAGTTGTCCATTAGCACTGCTTCAAGTGACGATCTCCATTGCTGCTCACAAAGAGCGATTTGTTCTCGGTCAGGATTTTCACCTGAGAGACTCGCAATTCCGAAAACAAGATGCAACTGGGCCAGTTTGTGAGGACTCGTCATCTGCTCTGGTTTGTCCATGTACTCCCCGTACACGCGGAGGAAAGTCGGCTTGTGTAGGACTGGGAAAAGCGGCGCCCATTCCTGGAAAAATACGTTCAAACATCTGTCCGAGAACATGCGAGGAGGAATGGTCGATGTCTTTGGTGTCGACACTTGAGAAGTTGGTGAAGTGTCGCCTTGGATATTAAGGAAAGCCTCAGTGTTGAACCCAGCAAGGGATTTACCACTTTCCTGTATTCTCCTCTTGAATGCGTCTACTAATTGTTAGCCCTTTCTTAACTTCGTCAACTTGGGGTAAGAGCTACATACCAACAAAAGCTCTTCCGCTTGAAGCGCCCATGAAATATGAGTCTGAATTCTCTGTTCCTAACAGCAACGGCGAGGCTTGAACGCGAAAAATATCGTCCTTCGGTGGTGTCACTGTTCGTTCTTTTCGAATTTCCACGGGTGGTGTCCCGGTCGTCGCGGACATAGAAGGACGTCTGTTCGAGTGCATCTTCGAAAGCATGTCTATCTTCTCATCCTTCTCATCCAGCAAATCTTTCAACTCCCTGACCTCACCCTCCAAGGTACGAACCCTCTCTTCCAGCGACTCAGTATATCCCCGTGGGAACGCCCGTCTGCTGAGCTTATCGCTTGTCTTGCACTCGAATCCGACATTCGAACACTGCGAACAGCATGGTCGTGTTCCATCACACCTTATCTTCTTGCTCCGGCAACGATCACAAGCCTGGGCTATCCGGCTCTGCGAACTCGTCCCGACTTTGATAACCTTCATGGGTAGTATTCCAGGCATGTTGGCGTTGTAGTATTGTACCAAGTTGTGTGGCCTCGGTCGGTCCTCGGATTTCAAGGGGTTTCAATTAATGATCATTTGCGTGTGTGTATTCCTCGCCCATCAGATGCTGATGACTTCGAGCCTCCGGTTGATGTCGTCCAAATCGTTAGAAATCGTAAGTATGGGTTGTTTAGGTTTCCCCGCAAAAGGTTGAGAAAAGGTGAGAGGATGTGAGAGTCGAAGAATCGTGGGGATGAGACGGGCTATCGTGGGGAACTAGATGGCAGTCCAGTCGTTCCGCTGGCTATGTGATCCCTGTGCCATCGAACCCCAGGGGGCCCAGTTCAATCCCCGCACTTTTTAGCGCAATAAGCATGCAAGGCAGTGGATCGTCCACTACCACTAAACCTCGATGAAAGTCTACTTCTTATCAGTGATCGTAGCTTGCTGCTGTTTTGGCGCATCCGTTGGGTATCACTAATTGTCTTGTGGCTCTCTGAGCTCAAATTCGCAAATGCTGTCCATTTTGCTTCTTCGCCCGGTGCTGGTTTCCCGTGTACGTTACGAAGTACTGTAAGGGCATCGAGTCCATCAACCCGTCTAGGGCAGAAGCACAGAAGCACAGAAGCACAGAAGCACACGCGGCACAGCAAAGTCCTCGGCTCCGTATTCTTCCGACCCACATCACATATCCCTGAAGACTGGAAAACCTGGGTCGGGACCACCATCAGATCTGCCTGTGCATGCAAGTGCCCTGAGATCCCATCAAGATTATCGTCCCCATACCTACGACCGTGGATATTGTAATTTCATATATACGGCCGGCTTGACATTCAGATTGCGTCCACGACTTCATTTGCCTCGTCGTGTAGAAGGCGAATGGAAGGTCGCCCTCTTTAGGCTCAATCTGGGCCGCCCCGGATCTACCGATATCATGTGAGCAATTTCAGTGCCCACAATTTTAGGGCTTCTGAGAGCCGTGTTCGCACCAAGGAGGCATATAAATGCCAAAGAGAGTATGGTGCTGTACGACTGCCGGTGTTAAGGCGTGTGTGTCGCTGTTCGTTCTCGGGCTGTGCCATTATTACTATTATCGGTGCTGGGCTTCGCAAATCGGTGGCGATCTTGACGCTATTGATGAACCTTTGCGCACCTACAAAGAGCTTATAACGTCACCAATGACCAACTAAGGCCACGTCGTGCAGTCTTTCCCAACCTTTGAAAGGATAGGCGTGGTGATTCTGGCCCTCTGAAGGCGCCAACTTTCTTCAAATCCCCGGGAAGCCTAGTTTGGTGCACTCCATTTTGCGGGGAAGCTCTAAAAATGCAACTCCAACTCCTAGAAAAGGGGCATGTTTTTGGATTGGCTCTGAATCTGTTGGCCGTGTGTTTTCTTCGTGAAACTCAAACTTGCGAATACCAACCACCACCTGGCCAGGCAACGTAAAAGAAGCGAAATCGACTACTTTGAAGTTTATAGGCAGCATATTTGTGTCACGAGCGGCTGTTAAACGCTTATCATTGTCGTATTTAGATGCATATTGTAGTGCGAATTTAGAGCTTGCAGCCTAGTCGAATCCTCCCGTACGTCCAAGTGTTATGGTCATCATGCTGCTCAAAAATGAGGAAGGTGAGCTTGCACTTCACTTTCTAGGGATATTATCCCTTTGCGGCCCTATTCAGATCCAATATAAACGCAAACTTTTCGCATATTGTGATCTCCACGACTGGAAGTTTATGCCTGCTTTGAATTGAGAGAAGCAATAGGCTTCTTCCAGAAAAATATTGAAGTGGATCTTGCGAGCAGGAATTGTTTCCAATATTTTCCGACATTTCCCACAAGTGTGGTGATGGCTGTCAGCACTAGCTGAGGCTTTCGCCATGCATTGGTGGCAGAGACGCTAGTCATGCTCTGCCAATAAGACCGCACGTTCAACTGAAATCGTCTTCTTCATTGGCTACCGCTTCCACTTCCACTTGGAACTCCTCGTCCGCTGATCCGAGATAGCGAAGCACGGTTTCGCTTTGAAGGAGCTCGTTTTTCTGCCATGCAGTCAGCTTTACTGCATGCACGAACAATTATCACAAATCTAGTTCGGAACTCACCTGCATATCAATAGATGCGAAGGCGTTCTCTAGTATGGCTGTCTCACTTGCTCGGAGTTGCAGGGCGCTCGATCTAGCAGCTGGATAGACTTGTGATAGACTACACCGAAGAGTTAATAGCTTGCTTCGAAGACGAGTTTCATCGGTGAGGGGTAATGTTACGCTCAAACCCCTCTAAAAGAGGAATTGAGGCCTTCTTCGTACTTACTCTGCTGACAACTGAACAGTTTCTTCGCTTCCATAAAGACGCTCAAGCTGTTGACGGATTCGATCATGTAGCAATGCCACTGCGCGAAGCTTAAAGACATCCTGCAGTGCGTGACCATCAATAAAGGATTCGAAAGAATCTGTGGCATCTGTCACATCTGATCCTTGCCAGAAAACCCTCAGAGGACTACGATGCCCATCAGTCTGTTGCAGGATCTTAAACTCGAGGCCGTCCTCTTCATTGAGGCACATCAAGTAAAGGAATGGGCATTTCCAATCAATTGTGTCCAGATTGGCTGATATTCGAACTACTGGCGGTTTTCTAAATGCGGCAAGCTTTGCTTTCCCTAAACGATCCTATACCGACAGGTCAGTCATCATTACTTACAATACAGATCATGACTATGCTGGTAACAAATTGAGACAGCACAAAATGCCTCACGTGAGAACAGCGCCTCAATTAAATTCTGATAGGAAAGGAATGCAAGCAAAAGTTTTTTTGAGAAAACGACTTACATCCGGGAAAGGTTCAATAGGCAAGACCAAAGTCTTACTTGCGCTACTACTCTCGTCAATGAAACCGTAGCTGAAAAGCATCTCCGCTGCACTTTTCGTGTCTCCATAGCTAATAGTAACCTCTGAGTTTACACCAAGCTCGATGTCTGGCCTGAGCAATAGAGCAACGGTCTTGTCAGCGGTTTGCTCATAAAATGCATTCGGCTCTGATGAGTGATTCGCCATGTCAAGACACGGAACCATAGACTCGCCAGCATTTGGAAGCTCTAGAGATCTGGACCTAAACCAGGCATCTAGTAGGATCCAATCTGTTACTTCCAGTGTCTCGTTTTCCCACCAACTCTTCTGGCACCAGGGCAGTCGAGTTGTACTGTCTCGCAACGTTTCGAATTCTCTAACTAGGGCAGTCAATTTTGCGTCGAGCGCCGACTACAACAAGTCAGCGGCGGCTCCTAAGATAGAACTAAGATGAGAAGAATCCTCAGAGGCTGTGCTGACGAATGAACCTGGGTCCTATAGCTGACAAGGCGGGATCTCCGAGATGAGGGCTAGGATGAATGCTGAGGGAAAGGACGACCAAGGAAACCCATTCTAGACATACCTCCAAAGAAGTGCCCAACAACAAGACACGTTCTTCTTCATTCCACATAGTCGGAATAGGTATCTCACTGGGAAGAATCTTGCAATACTCAGTCCACGGATTTTGTACGCCAACATTGTGAATATGAGCAGGGGAAGCAATTGTAATCTGCATCAACAGAAATAAGAGAGCATCTCCTCTCAAGCTCTACGTCCCAGTTAGAACCATTCTTTAGAATTTATTTGCACTTACTTTGCCACCCGCAGCCGCAAGCAGCTCCCGAAAATGCAGATCGACTTTTGCATGCTCCTCGATGGCTTCGGCGGACAAAACGAGATCGTGAGGAATGGTGAGCAAAGTCGGTATATCGTAGGTATCTTTTGAACTCAGGGCGCGTGAAGTGACAAGGCCTGAGCCTTTTGCATCTCCTAGGTCCTGGACGCTGATATCGATGAAGCTCACATCGTTGAGCTTTGACCATGCTGGCAATGCAGCGGTTGGGAGGTGCTCTCGACGCATGTTATTTCGACCGAGGGTTATGAGGCTAAATTTATTGTATGTAGGGCATCATTTTATGGCGTGGCACTAGAAGTGTAGAAATGATGGCTGTTTGTGAGAGGTTGATACTTGCAAATTTCCAAAACAGGCCATCAAGGGAACACGTCACGTGATATGCCCTAATGTTTCAAGTCTAGGTTTTGTTCTCAGAAGGGTTATAGGTTCTCTCATATGTGAAGAAAGATAGCTTTAGTAACTTGTTTTTCAAGTGCTGTAAAAGCTGCGGACGCTTCAAATGCTTCATCTGCACTGTCCAAAACGATAGCCGGTAATGAAACAGGTTTCCTGCTCTCACAAATAGCTCAAATACTTTCCGCACATCATTTATAAACTTCCGTTGGTCCGTACTCCGAAGAACTTCGCCCGTGGTCCTTACGTCCCGCATATCTCTACTCAACAAAATGGAATGGAGTTGGAATTTTCTATCCAAATAAATAGAAGCTGCGCCATTGACCACGATATCCAACCTGACCTAGAAGTCTATCCTATACTTCGTCCAAAACCAATTCCAAGTCCCGCCTTATCCTTCTTCCTAGGAGAAGTAATTTTTGACCGGAGCGAAGTCTTTGGCTTTGAAGTATCGGCTTCGATGTCTTTATCACTACGTCGAGTTCCAGAAGATTGCACAATGACGTTCCCAGCTTTCGTATCCAACAATGGTATGTTTCGTTGAGCTTTTTCTTTCAGACCGTCTTCGTGTATTTTATCCAGCTTCGCCTTGGCTTGCAAAGCGGCCTCGTTCTTTATATCCTGCAGCGATCTCGTCGGTGCCGGTGCCGCACTTTGCATCTGCTCCAACTTTTCGATCCTCCGCTGCACTGCTGACATCTGCTGAGGGCTCCGCACTTCTTTCGCGTCCGGAGTTCGGGGAGTCTTGGGTTCGGACGCCTTCCTTGGGTTGCCAGACCGTGTAGTAATTGCAGGAACGGAGGTATTTCGGCTACCTGCTAACATCTGCCGAGGGCTCCGAAGTAGTCTGACTCCTGGATCTTCGGAGGCCTTGGATTCGGAGGCCTTTCGTGCTGTTCTGGCTTCCAAGTCTTCAATACTCTTGGCTTCGGGGGTCTTTCTTGGGTTGCCAGGTCTGGTGGGTTTCGCACGAATGGGCGTGCTTTTGTTCTGTACCACTCTCACTTCTGCAAGTTCGGAGCTCTTGGGTTCGGAGGCCATTCCTTGGTTGCCAGACCACGTGGTATTTGCAGAAATCGACGTATTCTGGCTACTCGGCCTCGGTGGTCCAGTCACCGTCATGACCGAGTCGTGGTCCGACTCCGAATCGTTCTCGAAAGGGTGAGGACCAATAAGGTCCATGTATTCATCAGCCAGGACTTGTGCCGGCTTTCTCTGGGGATTCTGCTCCCAGTCCTCATCCTGTATCGATTTCGGCCAGTGATGAGCAACATCATAGTTGTTTTGCGAATAAATGTCAGAATCTGGCCTCACGTCCACTGAACCTTGCTCTTCCGTTTGGGGTTGCTCTGCCTGTGGGGTTTGCTCTGCCTGGCCTGATACTCGTAGTGCTGACTTGTCCTTGCCCGAATCTTTGCTTCTTCGCATGGCACCCTTCAGTCCTCCCCACAAGCTCTTCCCGGCTTTTTTTGGTTCGTCCATGGCGACTGTGACAGGCTCGCCCGCAGACTTGTTTCTGGTGCTGGCGCCAGGGTAAAAGTATGACGTATCGCGAATGAGCTCCAGAAATGATGAGATGCCTTGAGTTTGGGTTTTCGTGAGGCTTTCCGATAGCAGATTTGTCGGCTTCGTGATTGAAATTGTGGTGGTGGAAGACGTGGTGGAAGTTCAACCGGCAACGCTTCTTGACGACATTATTTGTAGAAGCTAAGCTTGGAGGCTGTTGCGGTCATACCTTCAGTTGGTGAATAGGTACGTGTAAATGTCTCTCAAGACACTTGCCATTCACTTTTTGGGGTAGTCTACGCCAGCTAATGGCCGCTCGCTATCAAGACAATTCCTTCGAGCAATAATCGTAACCCTTTCTAGACCGAGACCTTCATACACTCCTCTAAGCTTTCGAACGCCGCTTTAATCGTAAATCGTAATAGAGCTTGAAGAGCAGACTGAAAAATGGAGCCCAGAAGTTGATCAAGATAATACCCAACCAAGACTTCAAAGAAAAGCCTACCATCTCACCATCGTAGCTGTCGCAAATCTCCAAGTATTTTTTCGGGTCATCCGTGATCACCCCATCGACTTTCTTCCGTATACACCATTTCATCCAGGATTCCTCATTAACAGTCCAAACAAATATTGAACGTTTGGCCTTTCTCACGTCTCTCAAGAACGCTTTCCCACATGGTCCCACCAGTATCTGCTTCGCCATATTGAAACTGACGCTAGAAATTTTTAAAAATTGGCGGGCATAACCTATATTGAATCCTATGTGCGTGATAGGATACCCCGGCAGGTATTTCGAGCAGAGAGGTACATGCGTAGCCTGTAATATGTCAGGATTCTGCAAGTCTGTATTGGGAACCAAAACTCACCGACCAGCAGCCCATAATAATGCGAGTATTCCAGGGCCGCGACGGTGGGACCTCTGCTAAAGTAGCAGCTATTAACCTAAACATATCTTCCGGCTTGTCGTCAAGCTTGCGGCAGTCGTCAGCCATTCTTTATCTTCGAGCTCTCTTTGAGATTTGAACCAAATTACCTTAACATCCAATAGAACCCAAATATCTTCCAAACCCGGCATCGCCAAATACTCCAAAAGGTCCTTAAGTCTAGGCATTGGCTGGCGAGGCTCCTTCAAGGTGCGCAACGTCTTCAAATATTCCCAATCGCAATCCGCAATCTTCGTCTCCTCCCCAAAGCAGCGCTTGAGGGTAGGATCGTGAGAAAGAACGACAACATTATCTCTCGACAGATGGGTGTCCGTTTCGATAGCATGCGCCCCGACCTTCACCGCGCCCTTGAATGCGCCCATCGTATTTTCGGGGTTCGCAGCCTTGTAGCCTCGATGCGCAATGGCTTGGGGCTTCTTCCCGCGCGGGGTCGACTTCGCAAAGGTGAACGTAGCTTGAGAGCAGTCAGATACAGTCGCAGAGAGGGACGTCTGAGCCTGAACTCACATAGTGGAACCTCCATTTTGTCCTGGAGTAATCGTAAAGTCTCGCCCATCTTGAGAAGTGGGTGTTTGGGAGATTGTTGGAGTTCGCGCGCCGTTGTCGAGAAAAGCTTAGTTGCGGCGAGATCGTAGGAGCGGTAATGACTCTAAACTCCAACCGGGCATATACAAAGTACAAATAACCCTATTTTATACAGATCCAGTCTTATGTACAGACTATTCTCTACCAATTTTCCCATAAAAAACGTGGAAAAACAATAATTGACGGGCAAGAAACTGTAGGATACCACCTAGCGTAGGTAACGTACATGTCCTCCGTGCAACGTCCTAGAAAGGCCGGATCTTTCGGTCTCCCGGGAACATGGATCCTGCCAGTAAGAAATCACGAGTAAAAGCTCCAGAGTCCAGAGCTTTGAAGCCTTCGTGTTCGTGTGCAGAGCTCTGGCTTGCCTTGAAAGAGCAAAGCTGCTCGTCGGTTTCTGCAACTCGTTACACAATAGGCTTCGACTATGATGGCGATCATACGGCAGCATCCCTTCAAGCAGCCCTGATCAACACGCCTCAGCCCTAAAGAGGCCTAATGCAAAAGCCTTAAAAGCCTAATTCATCCTCGAGCAGCTTAAGCCTCACTGCCGGAACTTCGGCCGCCACGGGAATAGAAACTACCAACTTTGCTAATTAGTTTTGAATCTTCTCATCGAATCTTTGCAAGATCACAATCGACATGTCGAAAGCCCAAATTCCGAAGAGGAGTTTCAAGCCCTTGTTGACTTTAGAGAGCATAGCCAGAACGTGCGGCAAGGTTTCACCACCTCGAATGTCAGCCCTGTGTGACACCTGCCAAGAAGTTTTGTTACAATACAGTCCGTACACAATATCCGGATATATTAAGAAAACGTCAGATTTGTTGATAAATTCCCGGGCTGTTGTACCGGTCTTTTGATCCGCAGTAACACCCCCGCAAGGAACACAAATCAGATTTCTGGGCCTTTGCATTCCTTGTCGGGCCTTTCTAGTGGATAAATACAAGTTTGACAGATTCATCTATGAATATTGGTTAGGATGTAGCACACGTCAAGTGACAAATACTGTCTCGTCTCCATACCCTTGGAATTGCTTCTGTGGGGGTGCCGTTGTTGAATTTATGCTATTCGGTCATTAATTTTTATCATCAACGTTGATTCACGAAATGGCCAAAGGACAGTCGAGTTATGCGAACGCGAATAGGCATGATCTGGGACAGTACACTGGACAGGAAGTTGTATTTAGAACGGGGGGAGAGAAGCTGGGTAACCCGCTAATATTTAGGGATTTACAGTCTGGAGAGTGCGGGTGAATAAGGGTATCATCTATTATTTCATTTCCGCAAGAAAGTGTAGCTCACTCGCTGTGCTGTCTCTCTACTCCGAGGTATATCACCACAATTTTTAGTAACGCCGCCCAATGCTTCGTCACATAATCCTCCCAAATCTTACAAGCCGCTATCCGCCTCTAAAAGCCAAGCTCTGGCGAGATCCTTGGCCAACCCCAATCTCAGAATCCTGAGCACATCATCCCCAGACGTCCCAGCCGAGACTCCACGCCTCCAATCCCACCCACGCTTAGTATTGCCCTTCACCATAACCCCGCTGCCTCCTATTGACTGCTTGAGTTGCGATGCAAGCATCGAGCTGCCAACTAGGGAGAAACTGCTAGTTCCGCTCACGTTGGACGTCGATTTCCGTAACATGTCTGATGGGGTTGAGCCTTTGAGACCTGGTGCGGATGCGAGCACGGTCTGGAGGAAGTCTGTGCAACCGCCGTATATACGCGGGCCGACTGCTTGAAGATCCTCGATGGCTTTCAGCAGGATGTCGATTTGGGAGGCAGAGAGCGTCGGATTCGGTTGGTTGACAAACACCATTCCTTCCCCTAATAAGGCTAGAAGGAAGTCTACGCATACAACGGCACCGCGCTGTTCGTCGTAAAGACCACCTCGAATATTGTCGTCCGAGCTGGAAATGACTGCCAGCAATGCGTTTACTGCTTCTGCTTTCCGGGCTACAGGCCCCTTCTGAGGTCTCGCGCCCTTCGGTAACAAGACCTCTTCATCTCTCAAGTTGTAAAATTTGCGTAGCGTGGCATATCCGCTCAGCAGCTTGTGAAGAAGTTCTGCGGCGGGAACGTCCATTTGAGAAAGCTCCACTAGAGCTGCTTTTGGAGACGATATGAGGCGTCTTAGATAATCGTCCATTTCATCCTCGGGGGGGTATGCTATTGATTGTGCAAGCGAAAATGATATGAGTATGTCCAGTGTTTCTTTGACTTTACTTTCGTTGTGGGCGAGGGCGTAATACCAGAGTGCTTCACCATATTTGTGGGTGTCGTTCGCCAGAATACCAGCATATTTCTATCCATAGTTAGCGCCGAAGTAATCAATATCGACAAGGGTAGATGATTTACCTCTGCTGTGATCTCAGCCTGGCTGGTCATGCCAATGTCAGTAACCAAATTCCAGATTTTGTCAACAGTTTCGGAAGAATCCAGCTCAAAGTTGGCTAAGAAATCCGCCACCAGTGCCTTGGAGCGATCATCGAAGTCGAGTCTCCCTAGGACGGCAATGGCAAGCTCCCACCCCTCTCTGTTCCTTTGGGGGTCTTTGGAATGTTCGAAATCTTCGAAGGAGGCCAAAGAATCAGAATAGACAATAAGGGTCTGATCCTTAACGCTATCCACTTTCGGAGGCGAAGAAGTGAGTCCAAGTACATGCATATCCTCATCGTCCAAACTTCCCATATTGATGAGGGATTGTGGCTCAGCATGTGGAAGCCATCCTCCAATAGAAGCAACTTCAGCAACAGCGGAAGATATTGGACCCGACCATGCTCGTAAAAGCCCGACAACTGCTTCGTTGTCCCCATCCAGGAGCGAGGCCAGGCCAACTTCAACGGGGTTCAATGTGTTGACTTGAAAATCCGTCTCCTTGTCTGTCACAATCGCCAGTGCTTGTTGTAGCCTGCGCAAATAAAATCCATGATTCGCACGGGCGCGAGAAGCCATCGAAGTCGATTGTTTGGAAGAGTCTTCTCCAGACCACCATAACATCATACCAAAGGTAGCTTCGCACCAATCCTGGGCGTTCGCAATAATCGTAACAGAATCGCCCAATACGAGACTGTACAGAGTCAGGAAGCTCTGGTAGATATTCCATGGTACTTGGCTCTCCGCCTTTCTGGCAATTGTGCTGTACTTGCCAATAGAGGATTGTCCAAATCTATCAGAGACTACTGAATCGTTGTGACGTCTGCCTTCAGCAAAAAGTTTTAGATCTTCCAGAGCCTGTGAAACCCGTATTCGAAATAATTTCCAATCACTCCCGCGGGTATTCCAATTTCCTGCTATACTTGGGCAGGTAGAAAGAACCTGGACCGCGGCAGTAGAAACTTTCTCGACATTGTTCAATGACTGTCCTGTGAATCCGCTTTGGCTAGCAAGCTCTCTCATGTCGTCCATTCCGCTCCTAGCATGCCTCCAACCAGCATTCTTCAAAGCATCAACCACCAGAGTCATCTTGCCATGGAGGATGCCATTGAAAACAGTACCCCAAAAGAGTGTGTGGTTCGCCGGGCTTGGCGTATTTACCAAGATTTCTTCAAATTGTGACGAATAATGATCGTGATTTGATTCTAGCCATTCCATTAATGCGCCTGGAATTCCTTCACGTGTAGGGTTCGAGGTAACTTTAGGATGATGAAGTTTTAAAGCAAGGCCTCCTAAGAAGTTAGCTTTAGCAAAATTTGAAGCACTAGGCCCTGGCCCGATCGATGGTATGTATTCTTCGGAGCTGTATCTGGCGGTTCTAGTTCGGTGTTCGGTCCAGAGGCCTGTCAGATCTCCAGAAATAACCCTTAATGTATCCTCCAGGCTATCGTCTCGCATCTCAACACCCTCGTCATAAAGCTGAGTAATGATAGCCTCAGTTTCCAAAACGACATCAGCCGATTCTTCAATGGCTGGAAACCCCATCTGGGAATACATGTCCTTAGCGATCTTTCCAAATATGGAGGGTTTCGAGGCTGCGGAGAAGGAGGCTCTCAGATCTGGCATATCCTCATCCTGGATTCGCACTAAAGCGCCTGCGTTTGGCGCGCCGAGAAACAGATCAGAAGTGCTGCGTTGACCAAAGCCATTTGACCTTGCTCCGGATTCATAGTCAATCATATCTTCATCTTCGTCATATGAAGCATCTTCCATCCGATCGCCCTCGATTTCGCCGTAAGCGTTTGTGAGACTCCGTCGAAGATCCTCGCTATCCTCCTCTTCCTCCACATAATTTGTATTCTCATCCCCTTCCTCGTATTCCTCTTCTTCGCTGTCTGACTCTGGGGCGCGGAAACCTCTTTGTTTTGGCGGTTCGAAAACAGAGCGTTTTGGAGCGCCAGATGAGGTGATTGAATCGGCAAACGTAGAAGAATTGAAGGTGTTGGATTTGCCTGGCGAGGCGTTGAACATGCTCTGTTGAGAGAAGTTGAGAGGTTTTAAAGGTCCTTGGGTGTCCATCGTCGAGCTTCCAAGAAAAGATGATGGCGGGGGACCTGCGGGTGTGAAAGATCCTGTCGAGGAGGGCGGCGGGCCAGCTGGAGTTGTTGAAGGGTTCGAAGTCCCGAATATATTGTTCCTGCCATAGCTCGATTTTCTGGCAGGCGTTTCCGGGGGGCTAGAGGAGTAGAAGGGAGCTTGGAAGGTCATTGCGAAGGCTCTGCTCCGCAGAGCTTAATATTCGCGGGGAGGAAGGTCAAATCCGGTCGGAAGATGCGCAACAGCTTTTATAGTCGTTGTTGTGCTGTTCTCAAATATGGCTGTTGATGCGCCGCAGAAGTTGAGGCATTGATGAGGTCTATTTACAAAGCCCCTAGCGCGAAACTTTAAACGCGACTTTGGACCCCTCCAGAACGCGACACCGCTTGACACTTTAGATTCCAGTATTTTCCAGGTTCTTGATTTTTACTTCCAAAGGAACTTCGCAGGCCTTGCCTCCATGTCGCAGTAATGCCTAGGTACGTCTGATTTCCCCCGGTTTACCACAAGTCTGGCTGACGAGATGCCCAGAGAAATCATCACTGTACAAGCCGGACAGTGCGGCAACAGCAGTAAGTAGTGGTCTCTTTTGCGAACGCCGAAACAAAGTCAAATACTTATTCATCTTCTGTCTAGTTGGAAGCCAATTCTGGCAACAGCTCTGCCAAGAGCATGGCATCAGTCAAGATGGGAACCTGGAGGAGTTTGCGACTGAGGGCGGAGATAGGAAGGACGTCTTCTTCTACCAATCAGACGACACTCGATACATCCCCAGAGCCATCCTGATCGATCTGGAACCTCGTGTATGTTTTTGAAGCCGAATTTGTTTGCGATTAGTGCTGACGGTACCCAGGTCCTCAACGGCATCCAAACCGGCCCTTACAAGAACATTTACAACCCTGAGAACTTCTTTGTTGGAAAGAATGGCGTGGGAGCCGCAAATAATTGGGGAGATGGATATCAAACGGGAGAGACGGTTCACGAAGAAATTATGGAGATGATTGACAGAGAGGCCGATGGCAGTGATTCTCTTGAGGTTCGTTGCGCCAATACAAATTAGGGCATACGATTGACTGTTCCAGGGCTTCATGATGCTTCACTCGATAGCTGGAGGAACTGGATCTGGATTAGGATCCTTTCTCCTCGAAAGACTGAACGACCGTTTCCCAAAGAAGATCATCCAGACGTATTCGGTCTTTCCAGATACTACGAATTCCGGAGATGTGGTTGTCCACCCATACAACAGTTTGCTCTCCATGCGGAGATTGACCCAAAATGCAGATTCGGTGGTGGTGCTTGACAATGGCGCTTTATCACGAATTGCAGCGGACAGGCTACACGTCCAAGAGCCATCATTTCAACAAACGAATCAGCTGGTAATTCAAATTCTGTCAACCACCATACATCAACTGACATTTACAATAGGTATCTACGGTGATGTCAGCGAGTACGACCACACTTCGATACCCAGGCTACATGCACAATGATCTTGTTAGCATTGTTGCCTCGTTGATTCCAACCCCCCGATGCCATTTTCTCATGACCTCGTACACACCCTTCACAGGCGATAACGTCGAGCAAGCTAAGACTGTTCGTAAGACTACTGTTTTGGATGTCATGCGTCGCCTCCTTCAACCCAAGAACCGAATGGTTTCGACTATTCCAGGGAAGAAGAGCTGCTACATTTCTATTTTGAATGTGATCCAAGGCGATGTAGATCCTACAGACGTGCACAAGAGTCTTCTCCGTATCAGAGAGCGCAGACTGGCAACGTTCATTCCATGGGGCCCAGCAAGTATCCAGGTGGCGTTGACCAAGAAGAGTCCATACATTCCCATGAATCACCGAGTCAGTGGGCTTATGTTGGCGAATCATACCAGCATAGCTACTGTGAGTTTCCTCATTCCCAGAATATTTCGGAAGCTAACAACATTTCAAGCTCTTCAAGCGAATTGTCCGACAATATGATGGCATGCGGAAGCGCAATGCATTCATGGAGGGTTATAAGAAGACAGCACCGTTCGCCGACAACTTGAACGAGTTTGACGAGGCAAAGGAAGTAGTGACGGATCTCATTGCGGAGTATGAAGCTGCAGAGAATGCAGACTACTTGAATCCTGACTCCGGCGACAAGGCAGCGGGAGAGGCGGGCGACAAGCGAGTGTCATGAGTCTATGGGGGATCAAGTACATTTGGAGTTGAGGTTATTGGCGCATAAGGGTTTTGTACATGAGATGATTACTACGATACCAATTTGAGAGATGTCCCGTGACAATCTGCTATATTGCTTCCTCAGTCATCAAGTTTTTCCCCACACGAAGGGAGCTAAACGTCATACCATAACTCAAAGACAGCTCGGAGAAACTGCTCCTGAAGACCCATGCGGCAACTATACCGAGACAATCCGCTTCCTATGACATAGCTTTAACATTTACTAGAAACTTCGACAGAAGCTTCAGCTCACAAGTAATTTTTTGTACCTTTTACATCTGTTCAGATCACAACACCATCATCCACACACATCTACACAATCTTCTTCAAACCCATACAGTAAGATTCCTTCCGCATTTTCATCATCACAGTAAAAGCTAACGTCTTCCAGCAACCGTCAAAATGCCCGAAAAAAGCAAGGCCGACATCATCGCAGAGCGACAAGCCAACCTTCCTTTGCCCGAAGATCCTCCTGTTGCGTCCGACTGGAACTCTGCCGACGCAAGAACAGTCAACGTCACTGCCACAGAGCGTCATGATGAACTCCCAGCCGGCGATGATTCCAAAGAGCCCGCCACCAAGGGCAGCGGAGTTAGAGAAGAGGGTGGTGCAGATCTGAGCAACGTAGGAAGACAGGGCAAGGAGGGATTGGATGGACTTCCTAAGGATGCTACCAAGTAGATCCTGATACGAATTAGCAACGGGGGAGAATGAGAATGACTTGGGTTGGCTTTGCTAGGGGAGTGCCGTATAACAACCATCTTGCTGAGGAGGAGACTGCTACAACACAATGAAACAACATTACCCCTACCATAACTTTCATATTCGTTCCCAATCGTCAATTGCACTTTCTGAGCCAAAACTTGCAGAGCAACAATTTCAACTGAAAACAACTTCTTCGGCACGTGATCAATTTGCCCCTCGATTTTACCCCTCGTCTGGATGTTTACGTCTTGGTCTTCTCTCACATGTGACGCATTTCCAAATAATCCAGTGAGCTCCAATTAGAAACTCCCGTAAAGATGGTGCGACTCGGATCCCCCCTAACGTAATCTGTTCTCCACCTCGCAGATGCATTTTACTTCATTGCGGGCTGAAGCACCTTAATAACTGTGATGTCATCAAGCAGTGGTATGATTTCATTAGTACAAGACAAGAGTTCAAGATATCAACTCCTTAAACAACTTGAAGCTTCAAATCCAGCAGAATCCATCACTTGTTCAACTCATAATCCTTTTCAGGAAGTCATATCCACCACATACTCACAATGTCTACACACAACCCATCTTACGGTACTAAGGTAAGCAACTTGTCTATTTACCTTTTGTCAAGCTTTCCACTCTGTTCCTTGACAGCCCCCCTTCCTAACACGCTTCAATCGTTCTCCTTGGATGAGATCGAGTCAATGACCAATTTGCCGCCCATCATGGCTTTCGCGAAACATATCACTAACAAGCCTCAGGTCACTGACCCAAACGCACCCGCCATTCAAGAAGGAGCAGGACCTGTTGCCAGCGATAGCTTAGCAGCAGAGTCCTCGAGAGCCGACGGAGGATTCGCCTCGAACCGTGGCAGCGAGCCGCAAGGAGTGAAGGGCGCCAACTCCACATTCGCCAACCAGAACACTTCAGGAGCAACCCGTCTAGATCCGTCCTCCGACGCCGAAGCTCGCTTGGCACAAGATGACTGGGCTGAAGAGAAGAAGCTCAGCTCTTCCTTGGGCGGACAGGCTAAGGGTCTTGCGGTGACAGATACCCAAGGCTCTTACGAGACCGGTGGAGCTTCTAGCAAGGCTGGTACAGCTCCCTCATATGTCTCGAGCCAATACATAGACCCGGCGGGTCCCAAGGGAAGCAACTTGACGGAGGGAGGGTTTGAGAGTAATGACAAGAAGAATGCGAGCTGGAACTCGGATATTGGAGGCAAGAACGACCCGGGGAGGCTGGCGGAGCAGAAGTTTCAGAGTGCTAATGCGGACGTTGGCGATTCTGCAGGAATGCCTAGACAGACGGGAGAGAGTGGTGATAATACCTATGACGCTTTGGGAGGTGATACCCAGGCATAAGATGTAATTCCTGACAGTTAATGAGAACTCATGGGAATGAAAAGATGATTGAAAGTAGAAACACTTGATCTTCAACCATAGGAAAAGTTAGATCGCTTTGAAACAAAATCAAGAGCCGTATACCCCATGTACCCTATTTAGATCAACGACGGTATTTTCCTCCCCAGGTTCCTTGTCCTACCACTCCTCACTCATACGGTCATACCAACCGGTCCCCGAGGACTCACTCACCTTGGGCATGACAAGTGACCAACAATGCGCTGGGATCCGATCGAACAGCTTTCATAACCTGGTCGCAATCTCCGCCTGCAAAATGTACCATCTCAAGAATCTATATCGATGGTGAACGGGATGAAAGGGCGGACATCATTCAATAGAAACGCTGGATGCATATTTGATGAACGCCTCAGGCCAAGTAGGAAGAGAGGTACCACCAAGGCAGGAGGTATGTTTGAAATAAGCTTAAGCCAGCGAGAAAATAGTACTTTATGGATTTGAAGAACTCTTCACCCAAGTGATAACTTTCACTTGCAAGTTCGCGTACGAGCATGCTTCATCCAACAGGCACCGTAGCAATTGTAACAGCGCCTCAGCATCACATCAACACCAACATATATTACCATCCCAAAATAACTCCATAAACAGAACTAGAAGTGGCATACAGTATGATTTTTCGGGAACACGGAAAAATGAAGTTTCTTTATGCCTGTCGGTGATGACAAAGTCCTCGAACACGCTAGTTTCAAAAAAGCCGGGGGACGCGTCTACATCGCGTCTCCCCGTTCAAAAAATATACAGAATCACTAATTTACCACTCTGAGCTGGGAAGATGGTCGACTGTCCTATCTGCAGTAAATGTGTCAAGGAAAGAGACATAAACCGCCACATCGATTCCGGATGCCAATCTTTTCTCGAGACAAGTTCCCCGCCACTCACCCAGCAAAATGGGAATACCCAGAAACCTCCCGCCTCCCAGAAGGCTTCCCTCACGAATTTCTTCCAAACACCGTCTGCAAAACGTTCTACAGCGCATCCTACACCGAAGGTTGATTCTAGCCCAAGCGTGAATGCCTTGCCAAAGGCTCAGAGCAATGGCACTTCAGCCGCCACGCCCGGTCAACCGCAAAGGAAACGGTCTTTTGACGACATCACTTCGAATTCTGTGGCCAAAAAAGAAACTGAGGACGATAAGGATATAAAGGAGGAGCCGCCTGCGAAGAAAACAAAGATCAGTGCTTTCCAAAAAGCTGCTCCGTTGGCAGAACGAATGCGCCCCCGGACCCTTGATGAGTGTATTGGGCAGGAGTTGGTAGGACCTCAAGGAGTTCTGCGGAGTCTGATCGAGCAAGATCGCGTCCCCTCGATGATTTTATGGGGAGGTGCGGGCACAGGGAAAACAACAATAGCGCGGTGCATTGCTTCCATGGTTGGGAGCCGATTTGTGGAAATAAACAGTACGAGTTCGGGGGTGGCGGATTGCAAGAAGATATTTGCGGAGGCCCGAGGAGAGCTGGGACTGACGGGACGAAAGACCATACTTTTTTGCGATGAGATACATCGGTTTTCGAAGGCCCAACAGGATTGCTTTCTAGGACCTGTAGAGAATGGACAGGTCACCTTAATAGGGGCTACAACAGAGAATCCCTCCTTCAAGATCCAAAATGCGTTATTATCACGATGTCGGACTTTCACGCTTCAGAAGTTGACGGACGAAGATATCCTCCAGATTTTGGAGCGGGCTCTTGCTTCGGAGGGTTCCAACGTCCCAGGAGATCTCATAGATTCCGATTTCCTCAAGTACCTGGCAGCATTCTCGGATGGGGACGCTCGTACATCACTCAACCTTCTGGAACTGGCAATGTCGTTGTCAAACCGGCCATCAATTACAAAAGAAGAGATCAAGTCCTCCTTGACCAAAACTCTGGTATATGATAGAGCAGGAGATCAGCACTACGACACTATCTCCGCCTTCCACAAATCAGTACGGGGCAGCGACCCGGACGCAGCACTCTATTATCTAGCTCGCATGCTTCAGTCCGGCGAAGACCCTCTTTACGTGGCCCGCAGAATGGTTGTAATAGCCTCCGAAGATGTTGGGCTGGCAGACAACAGCATGCTCTCGCTCGCGACCAGCGCCTACACGGCTGCTGAGAAAATAGGGATGCCAGAATGTCGAATCGCTTTGGCACATGCAACAGTGGCATTATGCCTGGCCCCTAAAAGTACACGGGCGTATCGAGGACTGAATAATGCATATGCTGCCCTGAGGGAGCCAGGTGTGGCGAGTCTGCCGATCCCAATTCATCTACGCAATGCCCCTACGAAGCTGATGAAGGAGTTGGGGTATGGGGACCAGTATAAGTATAATCCTAACTATAAGGAGGGGAGAGTTGTGCAGGAGTACTTGCCGGATCAGTTACAGGGCCGGAGCTTCTTGGAAGATAGGGATTTAGGGACGGAGATCGATCCTGGCGCTTGGCGGTGATGTTCATATTGGAGAATTGGCGTTTATTTTGGGTAGCAAGAATTGAGATGGCGTTTGGGTGGATTTGGGTACATAAGACTCCCTGTTTGTATACTGAGGTGATAGCTCTTATGAGAGCAGTGGCAGGCCAGGCAGAAGTCCGGCCGCCTTCGTCCTGGATTAGGGGCAATATCGAAAGATTTCAAGCTGAGCCTCAATTAATCACAGCAATGGTTGAGAACTTTGACTTCTAGTCTTTGCAAAAGCTGGGAATAACATTGCATTCGTCATCCAGCGTAAATAGCACCGCATCATCATGGGTATCCCCTTTTCCGCCCATTGACTCCTTCCAACGCCCCTCTAAGAATCTGGCGCACTCGGATCACAACGCGAAATATTCCCAAAATACTGCCGATGCGCAGAAATCCCGGCAATCACATCAGCAATGATTCCATCTCCAGTAGTCTTCCCTTCGTTCCCAGCAGTTGAGAACAGTGTCGCGTCAACTCTTATGATATCTGTGGCCTTGGGCGCTCCCGTGTCCAGGTTGATGAAAAACTCGGGGTAGTAATGATCCCAATCGTCTATCGAGTGTGGTGGTAGTTGAGGAACTATGTCGTTGAAGTGTGTCACGCGGTAGTTGGAGCCCTTTGAGGGGGCTTGGTTTTGGATAAAATTCGACACGTCTACTGTGCCGAGTTTGGGCTGGCCGTAGGTGTACTGCAGAGTCTATGAGAAGGATTCGGGATGAGAGCGAGATGAGACTTACAATATCCACGTTCGTGCCGTTGTTCCTCAGCGTCGCTCCCAGGAGGGCTGCTACCGCACCTCCCAACGAATGCCCGGTTGAAATAACGGTGTAATTAGGATGCGTTGCAAGAGCACCAGCTATAGTTGACTTCACGATATCTTGCACATCGTTCATGGCATTCCAGAACCCTTGATGGATCTCACAACCATCATTCGCGGTCGTATTTCCACATAAGTCCGTGTTTACACGGATGGCGTCGATATCTGTCACGATATCTATGGGGTTGGATCTTATGGCCGTTCCCTGAATAGAAACGACCACCAGCTTGTTGGTATCGTCCACAGCAACGAACCCAGTCGTTTTGGTTTTACCCCTGCAGTCATCAGCCCTGATATCTGAAAGCTGGGTGGCGTCTCAGTATTTACAGTGTGAAGTTTTGGACAATCGTGGTTTGCGCCGATTCAACCAATAGGCAAGAGCCACCCGCACTCGCCGGACAAGAAATCTTGCTCGCATTCCCTTTGACGTTACCGAAACAGTATGATGCCCCTGCGTATTGGGAAAATAAGGTGATCTGGGAAAACTGGGCTGCGGTAACTAGACGTGGGCATGTATTAGAACTTTTCAGAAGTTTGATCTAGCATCGAATTTACTCACCATCACGCGGCACTAAAGGAGCTGCATATGCTAATCCCAAGCATAGAATCCAAGTATACTGAAAAGATAGGCGCATTCTGAACCGCAATTAAAATCTCAATGGATACTAAATATGGCACTGGTCTGGCGTGCAAACGAAATGAGTAAAACAGCAAGAAGAAATGAAAGAATGAGAAAGATGGACCCGGCAAAGCAGCATGAATGAATGTATGAATGAATGGGAGGGAAGAACAAGCTTTCTAAAGTCAACTGAAAGAACGTGGAGATATCCAAAAGCACAGATACTGGAGTGGATACCTATGTATCTTTCGCTTCGCGGGACGGAAAAAAGCCACCCATTTATTTATGCCAGACTTCAATCTCAAACCCCAGATCCTTTCGTTAAGATAAACTTTGAAAGGAAGCGGTTAATCAAACGTGATATTGACATTTTCCCGAATTAGATTCGGAGGAAGGTCAGGCAGCTGACAAACACATATGTAGATGGTGCCTCGGACGCATGGAATTTCATTGCAGCCCCCAAGCATTATTGAAGCGCTCCTCAATCAGCGGCCCTCTTGGTCAATAGCCTGTCCAGGAGCTCAATATCCACGACCTAGATGTCAATATTTGAGGTGGGTAGCATTTGATCGTACGCCAAATCCAGTGAGGCTGAGGGTGTGTGTGACAATGGTTGAAACGAGAGGGGTGTTGCAGAAGCTAAGCCCTGCGCTTCCTCTCGCTTATTGAAAAGGGGGTCTAGCTTAAGCCGCATTGGGGGGCTACAGGTTTCCGTGCCCATGAGTATCACAACTTGAGAATATCCATTTTCCCGGATCAAATTGTAGGACTTGCTCGGCGTACGCTGAGCAATGAATATTTCCTCGGTCCAGCTCCTGGACTCCGAAACCCACCCCCTGTCCGGGGTCCCAGGATCTCTATTGACTTAACCAAAACAGCATATTACCAGCTTGTGGTGTGTCAGAAGTGTCTATTCCGCGATGGTTTTGATATGTTCCGTTACTCAAGATTCTTGCCTTCAAACATTTATAGAATGGATTGAGGCGCTTTAATTTGTTGCCCAAAAATAGCGCTGAAGGCCCCACCAAGCCCTGTAATCTTAAGGTTACAGCACACTTTAGCAAGTCAACACCTACATCTCCAGGGGTAACTCTTGAGTCCGTGAGAATCAAGGGACAGAGATCTGTCAAGAGCTATCATCGCTCTGCACAGTCGCTTTGCGTTTGAAAAAGATGATCAACCAACACCTTGCAGCCTCATTTGACACAGAAGCTTCCTGCTTCAACAGGAGCCTCCCAGATCTCAGAATACAATGAACATCAGGCTTCTAGAACCAGTAGGAGAAAGACATATACACTTATCCGCGTCTAGTAAACCTGTGTTTTGGACTGAGCAAACGATTCAGAAGTGATGTCCCGCTGATATGAAACCTCTACAAGTAAGCAACGGGAAGGATGGTCCCAGAAACTGTCAGTTTTCTTTCTCAGAATCCTCCATAATTCATTGAGTATTGCTGATAAGTCACTGGACTAAGCAGATACATGTTACTTTCATGTTTGTGGCGTAGCTTGTCGATTTTGTCAACTAAAAGCATGATTCCGAGGTCAAGTTGACTAACTTGAAGACAATATTTGGGGCGCGAAAAAGATACAGGCAGTACCGGTGTTGACAGTAAGGAGCAAACGAATAAGCTCGGCCTAATGTGCTATGAGAATTAGGGATACGAAGGTTTTGAGTATCTTCACGATCTGGGGGTATTTGTTGGACGCAAGAGTCTCTCCAGATGAGCAGACCTTTCATGCAGTGGATCAAAGTTGCCCTGCTAAAAGATGCTTGCACTTTCATTCTGTCATGGGAAGGGGATGCGAAGACTCAACAACTCCACGCGGTGCATCCTGGGAACCTCAGCTTCATACTGCAAAGCTAAGATTGAATCAAACGACAATGCCAACGATCCGAATAACCTCCTCGATATTGATATTGCCGCCGCCACCCAATCGATCGAATTAACCCCTATTTTCGACCGACATAGCAGCATACATGCTTCCTAGCTACGGATCGATTTATTGATACGCAGCATACGATACTGCTTGCGCTTACGCTATTTTCTATCGATAAAATTCTATTGATATAATAATTAAATTATATAATATTTCTAGTTCTAATACTATTTGGTTTAAATAAACAAAAGCGTGCTTTAAATTAGATTCTAAAGCAAGGAGATTTATAAAGATAAGAGGACTCAGAGTACTATAGGCTATTGCTGGAATTTTAATAAAAGGGGTCTAGCTATTGCTTTGCTAGCTAGATCTTTAAAGGACTTTATCCCAAGATATTATATTTTATTTAAAACAATATATTTAAAGGAAGATTAGTAGAGTGGGTAAGGGGGTATTATGGGCTGCTTTTGAGGGTGGTTCCTTATACAAGAAAGGGCTAATAATATATATCCTCACTTTAAAAGCGCTTAATAAAAGAGATTAGGGTTCAGCCCTAGGCTTTGGCTAGTTGGGCACTGCTTTTCTATTTAAGAGTGGCTCCTGCACGTCCCCTTGTAAAATAATAATAATCAACTAATTTGCCTATTCTGTCATGGGAAGGAACTGCCAGGCATGACATCAGCTCTGTGGGTGAATTTCAGTCTGTAACGCTCTTGCCTGCGGTGCCGTCTTCTCGACGACACGAACAAGCCCGGCATCATAACACTACAACACCACAACCACGACACCCAACTTGCCTCACGGCTCCGAGCACAATGTCTTTCGATGTGCTGTCTAACGAGATGGTCCTGGGAGTCGGTCAGTTCCTAGAACCCCAAGACTTGCTCAACTTTTCTTTCTGCTGCAAGCGTTTCTACGACCTCTCACAATCTCGCCTGTACTCGAAATTTGCAGGCAGCAGACCTCAATCCATGACTCTCTTCATCAGAACGATCGTATGCAAGCCGTCCTTAGCAAGCCATGTCCGAGAAGTGGAATTTTCTCTTGAGAAAAGCCAGGAAGATTACTACTGCTCATTCAGAGACAACGAGAAAGATGCTCTAAGAAAAATGAGGAAGGAATTCTTCGCACTGCGGCCCACTGAGTTTAGCTACGGATTTTACGGGCTCGAGAACTGCGCAAATTCTTCGCAATGTGGCCCGCCTGATGCCTGCATTTCGTTTCTGCTTTGCATATTGCCAAACGTCCGGACTCTCCTCTTCCACGGCTTGCACGACTCCTACAACTCTTACCCCCAAGATTTCAATGGCCGAAAAGAAATCTGGGATGACTTCCCTTGCTTGCTTGCGGTTCTCATAAGCGCGAGAAGACTCCAAATTTTGTCGGAAAACTCACCTGGTGCCCTTGCAAACTTTCAAGACTTTACTTGGAGAGTGCCCACTGAAAATGGCTGCTATGGTGAGGTCGTCGATCTGCTGCCTTTCATACGACTCAAAACCATTAAAAGCGTTACGAGCGTCAACATACAAGACCCCATGGATGAAAATCAATTTGGAGAGGAGACCTACGGTACCACAAGTTTACGCCTACGCCATTTTGTGGGTGGTGTGAGGCCACATCTGGGACGATTCTTGAAGTCCTTTCCGTTCTTGCAGCATTTCGAGTACACCGGAGCTATCCCAACAGCTACCCGCGCCGTTATGAAAGCTACCATATCCAGGCAACAATGCCTGCAGGTATTGGCAACCGAGCCAAGATTCAGGGCCAAAAAGAATGCGGAGATGACGACTTACCTGTCTACGTTGAGCGGGTTAAAGAGCGTTACTCTCAATGCAATTGCTTTTTTCGGATCAGAGGCATTCTCGGCCTATCACCAAAAATTCTATTTTCATAGGTTTCTGCGAGACATGCCAGAGCCTTTGGAAAACATCACAATCAGAGGATTCCAGATTCATCATTACCCTGCGCTGGTATCAGAGGTGAAAACGATGCTCCGCAAAACTCAGACCAACAAACGACAACTTACTGGCTTCAGTCTTGCTTCGGGAGGGGCAGAAGTGTTGTTTGGAGCCAATGGATTCGGCATACAACAGCGACGGGAATACCTAAATTCTCGATGGAGGCGCCTTTGGCAGAAATATGGAAATGTTGACGTTGATGATTTTCAGCTCTCGGACGGATACAGTGCGTCAGAATCTGCCCTTATTTTAGGGTGGATTGAGAAACCCCCCATAAAATGCCATACTAATTTGTCGATAGCACCGTTGTACCTAGACATTGAGTTCCAAATTGTCAAATAGGGTCGGTATCTCGTCCAGGGGAGAAGAACGAGGACTTTAAGTTGACTCTATTCAACATGAAGAGATCGGGGATTCAAGGCAGCGTTGGAAAAGCCATACAGATTGCCGCTTCTGCGAAAATTTCTCGATGTTCAACATAAGTCATTAAGGGAAATCTGACTGGGAGATAACAGATGTATCAAGGCGCAAGCAAGGATAAGCAAGTGCATAGTGTACGTCTAATTTTCAGATCATGAATAAAGACACTTACCTAGTCTACCCTCGTTCATCAATCCAAAGTGATACCATACTTGGCATAAGGAAAACTTTCCAAACTCACAAGCTGCTCTCCCCACCCGTCCCCCACCTTCCCCGCCAAATCATCTTCACTCTCCTGCCCTTCCTCCCTACCCGCCAAAACCTCCGCCTCCCTCCCCTTATATTC